>DWLI01003482.1:0-11787 GCA_018249915.1 Cecropterus dorantes dorantes
TTTTTTTTTTATTTAATAAATTATTTTTTTTTTTTGAAAAAAAAGAAAAAAAAAGGGGGGGGGGGCGGGGGGGGGGGGGGGGGGGGGTTAAGGGGGTGGCAGAACATTAAGTATGGCGACCTTTTTGTTTTGGTCGTCTATTTAATACTTAGGTACCATAAATAGGCAGATTTTTTTATTCTTCTGTTATAAGCTTTGACCATGTCTGTGCCTACATGTTTTAAGATAGTAGTTCTATAAATATTACATCGTGAGGACAGTGATTGTTTTTATATTGAAAATCGCGGTAGAGCTTTGCCAAATCTTTTTGGCTACCCAGTAGTGTGTTTACATGAAACGTATCTTTTTTTACTATTTTAGTCTTAATGACTGACATTTACCTACATAACTATCTCAATATATTGGACTGGACGTACTGAAGAGTTCCACAATATACGGACTGTATATTGTGGAACTCTTCAGTATCACACTCATTTACCAAATTCATTCTAGTGGACTCATTAAAACGACTCATATCAGTCCAAACTTGTCGGGTTTGCTAGCTACTTATGAGTTCCGCTTTCTACGTCCTGGCTTCAGGGCTCATCAATACAATTTGAGTCTTTGGCAAAGGGAGATCTCCTGCCAGGCTAGGTGATGATGCCTGGGGATCGGCCGTGCTCCGACAGTCTTTGTTCGGAACTTGTATATATGCAGGATGTTTAGAAAACTCCGATAGCGTGTTTCAGAATACGGTTACGTCATCTTGTTGATGAGTAGCGGGAGGTCGCTACAAGTCTAACCTCGGTAAGATTACTAGAAACCACTGATCAGTTCCACTATCCACCTTTTAGTTCCATCATCGAATGAGCTGCAAGAGTCTATACTTCAATATGACAATTGAAGAAGTGGTTTAAACTGACTTCCAAGATTTGTTTGCTTTGTTTGTTATGGCTAAGTGCATTTGGTAAATACTAGCCATACTTGGTCAATGTAAATATGTTTTTGAAAACATTCACTATAGAGAACTTTGCATGTAGATTATTCCTCATTAGCTTGCTAACTCATTTAAGCTTGTATTAGATAATGCATTTATGTACATACGTATATTCTACATTCCATGTTAAGCAGTTCCTTTAATCCATCCAAAGGTTACTTTATTATCAAATCTTATTATTTTTCGTATAAGTTTCGTAATATTTTTTTACGTGGGCAGGATTTAAACCCGCAGATCAATCCCAGTCCTGGATGACAACACCTAATTTAAACACGCTTTTTACACTCATAGCCCCGCACTAGGATTTTCTACTGTGTCGCGGGTGCCATAGACACACAAAGACGTATACACAAACACCCAGATCCAGAACAGAAATCTAAATTCATAATTTACATGTCTGTCTGGCCGGGAATCGAACCCGAAACCCATGGCGCGTCAGACCGGTATGGTAAACCGCTCCGCCACGCGAGTAATTAGTCAATAGATCTGTTGGACCTTGCAGCAAGTAAATCCGCGCTATTGACCACTTCCCCGTCGGCCCTGGGGAACGTTCTTTGATGCTGTGATGGCCAGCTTAGGGAGAAAAAACTTCAGGTGTTAGAGATCAAAATTCACTTCGGCTTCTTGAGGTATTTGATCAAATACTAATATTTAAATTAATAACCACATTGGTAATCAAATACATAACTTAGTAATAATAATAAAATAAGTCTCGGATATTCGGAATCCATAAGAAGCCGAAATTAATTTTTATAACATAACCTTCCTAAAACATATTATGTATGTAACTATGTAGATGCATTTGCCTGCTCTGGGCTATAATATATTCACATAATAATGGTTTTAGTCAGATTCAAATCATATTAATCTGTGTATACTAATTTATTCATTATATTTTGTACTACGTACGCGTCAGAATACCATATGTTTAAATTTGGTTATCACCGCTTATCAGTGAACTTGACGCAAAGTAAACTGTCGTAATCATAACTTAATTATATCGAATACGCGTCATATTTCACTTTATTATGACGATTATTTAAGAAAGGATACGATTTCATTTTATTTATAAAGTTATTAGTAACTTTACAACACGTGGTTATTGCTATTTTAAGAATGCTGCTACGATAATTCAAATTACAAAAAGGAATACTGTTGATTTGTATTATATGAAAGACATTGCTGAGTATGTACAGCATTTCTACTAAACGTGGGATCAAAACCAGCAATGTATATGAAATGCTAGTTAAAATCAAGTTTATTAATAAGTCCTTCAATAGTTATTGTGTAATAGCCGAGTACCTCGGCTGTCAGTTTACATCACACAGCTGCTCTGTACGGAAGTATTGTTGATATTTGCGGTAAATAACCTATAACATTTGCCTTATAAATAGAATAAAAACAAAATGAATGAATCTCTGGCACATAACGACACAGACAAAAAAGCGCGCGAAGAAGGAATCCAAAATGGCGGGTCAATGAACGGTATCGTCGATAATTATGGAACGAAAATTGCCGCGAAAGTTAAAAAAGCGAGAAGTTTCATGGAATTGTCTTTGGCCGCTATTAATTCGGCGAAAAGTATCGTTCATAAAAGCGAAAGAAGAGTTCTGGTTTTGTACACTGGCGGAACTATTGGAATGGTGAAGAATAAAAATGGAGGTAAGTATAAGTACTAAATACTTAGTCTTTAGTTTACTTAGTGATAAGGTACATTAATACTAAGGTATTTAGTTGTTATATTAGTTGGATTAAAAAAAATAACGGTTTTGGCTTAGCGCCTTTACACCGAACTTTATTAGTTAGGTGTAAAGTATTAGTTCGTAGGCATATTTTTGTTCATACTTCTTATATTAGTTGAAATATATTAAATATGTTCGGTATTTTTTTATTTTTCATATACGGGTTCGGCAAACATGTCATTATATTCATGACATGTTTGCCGAAAATGCAAAAGTTCCCTTTCGCACCCCGTCCAGTAAATTCATCACAAGTCGACCAAGTGAACTAGACGAATGTCAAACGTGACGTCACTCGCAAGCTCGCGAGTACTTATGACAAAAAATAGCAATAATTTTTGTGAAATGTTGATTTCAATTTAATGTAAATTTTAATAAGTTTCTGTCTTAATAATTTATAAGAAAATTTAGAAACAACGTTTTTTTACTTATTTTAGTTATCATTGTAACAAAAACTAATGAGTACAACAAATTAATATTTTCTTATTTATTTTATTAACTTAAATCAAAACAGATTAGGGAGTTTCGAGGACAAGAGCGGGTCATGAGGCGGGACGGGAGACCGCATCCCTACCGTTCGTCTAGTTAGCTTGGTCGAGTAGTATCTTCGTTCATTATCTAGGTGATATTAAATTTACATACTGTACTGAAGAAACGTCTAGGACTTAGGTTTATCGTGTACAATGTCGTTGTGTGCGTTAGAACACCCACAGCCAAAGCCACAGCAGTGTCATAAGTGATCACCTATTAATGTAATGGATGCAGAGGGCGCAGGAGTTAAGAAAAATGTATCTACTCTAGTACGTCCGTGATAAAAAATGTCACAAACTATGTTACAAAGATTTCTTTGAACGATTAATCTCGTAGTACCGTATCTTAGTCCTACTTGTTAATAGTCTCGATGTAGATAATATTATGTGTATAGAGAAGATGAATTTTAATTAAATTAAGAGTAATCGTTGCCTGAATATAAGGACTATATTTTTGATTTTTAATTCAACTCAGTACTTTTGATTTGATTTCCAACACACAGACAAACAGACAGTCAAACATTTTATTACTTATTCTTAGTCTCCTCTAAACTACAACTACAAATAAGTCTTCCAAACAATCATTTATGCAAATATAAAATATACACACATGTTATTTTGATTGGACGGTGGATTTATCTTTACATATAAATAAAATTTAAGTGTCTGATTGTAATATCAAAGTAACAGTTTTTTACTAAATGCATATGGAAGTATATACGATACTATAAACAAGTAATCAATTACTAAAATTTTTGTCTGTCTGTTTGTGCTGGGTAATCTCTGAAACCGCTGAACCGATTTTGACGGGACTTTCACGGTTGGATAGCTGATGTCATAAGGCGTAACATAGGCCACTTCTATTTTAGAAATATAATTAGAGTTTCTCACACAAAATTAAAACCTAAGAAACCGCGCGCGCTCTCCGCGCACGAAACCACCGTCACAGCCGCCAATGTCTGTTGCAGTTATTGTAACAGTCCTCTCTGAAACAATGCTATATTAAAATTGTATAAAGTCTATAATTTTAGCTATATGTAACTATGTCAAGTTACATTTCTTAAACGCGGCGTTTAGCTTGTTAAGAAATATTTTTGTATGTATTTCGCGATTTAACTAACTTATGAGCTTAATTTAAGTTTAAGTTTTTTTTTTCTTTTCTCTGTTTATTTATGTTATATTTATAGTTTTAATACAAAAAAAGACTTTTACTCGTATACAAAAAAAAAACTTATGAGCTTTTAAAGGAATTTATCCTTTAAAAGCTCATAAGTGTCATAAACGAAAAAAAGTTCAGTTGATGTTAGTAAATCAAATATAATACAGAATCAGTACACAAAACCTTCATCTAGTATTCTTCATTAGAATGATCATTTACCCATGACTCATAATCAACAGAAAGCAGTAAATAAGTTAACTCATGATTACAATAACAATGGCTCTCTTTTAAATCTCTTGACGCAATCTATTTCATATCTATCGTAGTTATTATTTTAACCCTGATAACATTGTGGGAAAATCCGAAACATTTCTAATTATTGCTCATATACTCATTATACTAATTATGCTAAAGATCAAGGGCATTATTGCTTATGTTTTCATCTGAATGCGTCTGAAGCAGGCTTATGTTTTTCGAGAGTATGTATGTATGTCCATTTCTTGGCACCCTCTACGGTCCAAATCGCTTAACGGATTTTAGCAAATGAGGTATAATTGTATCTTTGCTTTTCTTTTCGTGGAGAAATCCTCACGGATTCCCTTCTACTCGGGGGTGCAGGGGTATGTCGGACTCCTACCGACTAAAACCGCGCGACGTTCCTCTGGACGTTCGGTGCCGGGTCACGAGAAAGCGTAAGCATTACATTCGCGGCCCGGGGAGGGCGGCGAGAGTGAGGCTATTCTCAATGGTCACTCGTGAGATGAGTGTGTAGACACCAGACATCTCGAGCCCTAATAGCAGTAGATAGATTCCCCCGAATCTGCCTCCGTGGACTCATGGGACGAGGAAAGAGAGACTTTCAGCGAAAGCCGCTCTCCGACGTCCGGTGCGCCTGCGACAAAGCGGATGTGTATCGTTGCTTTTGCCTCAAATATTAGAGAGACATAAGTGCCTGCAAAAGGAAATAAGGGGAGCAAATGACAATATGTTTATATAGACTTTAGACTTCTAAAACATAAAAAATTTGAGAACATCCTTCTTTTTTGAAGTCGGGGAAAAATGCAGAGGTTCTGAATTTGACTGTTTTTGTGTGGTGTAGATTAATAATTTCTTATCCATCACGGTACTAGTCTAGGTTAAGGCTATGTCTTTCGGCTATATACCCTTAGGCACCACATTGATTTATACTTGCGTCTTATTAGGCGATTGGCTTTCTTCATGGCCACGTACAGGCAGAGGGGGCAGCTACCTCTCCCCCCCTAAAAGAGCGGTCGGTCACAGATAAAAAAATTGCATCTATTCATTTCAGAAAGTTGACGTTGTATGAGATATTTTAAGAATTTTGTGAAGAACCGCACAGATTTCTCCTTAAGTAATAACTATTTCTGGTTTTTCATTCGTGTTTTACCTCTACTTCTAAACTTCTACTCATTTAAACTACGATTAAAACAACATAGTCTGGATCTACATGTTTTTGAGGGGGAAGGGGGGTGGGGTCCAAAACATTCTTAGCGTTCTTGATCTGCCACTCCCTATAGAAAATCTTCGCTACACCCTTGGCTTTCTTCTTTCTATTAAACTGCCAAAGGCTGTAACTCTGACTTTGACAGAGATTGTTTACTGATAACAATCGTTATCTTCAAGGCAAGAGAACATAGATACCTTGTAAGTGTTGTTCTAACCTTCTCTAACTTCAGACTAATTATAGCACTAAAATTGTAAAAAACTATAAATTGGGGTTCGAACATATCTTTACTAACAGTAATTAACTGAAATTTAAGAGTTTAAAATAGTAATTAGAAATTAATAGTAATTAAATGAACTTTCTTTAAAGATAACATTTCTCACGTGAACCTTTTGTTAAAACAAATATTGTCATAGAAATAACTTATATATTTTCCCCTCTTTTTTCTGTTTGGCCAAATATAAAAAATATAAAAAATATAGACGGTTTCAATAATACGTTATATGTTACAATTCATCAAGCCGTTCGGGCTGTAGCGCATGCCAAATACATACATACATACATACATGCATGCACGCACGCACGCACGCACGTACGCACGCACGCACGCACGTACGCATGCGCCCACACACACACACACACTCACACACACACACATACCTACGCTCGAAAACCATTTCTCTTTTTACGCGAAACTCTCGCAGTCGCGTAAAAAGAGAATTGCGAATTTAATGATGCAATCAGTCCATTTAATGACATGATTAAACTAGTAATCGCAGTTTGCAAGTTATCTCGAAGAAAGTCAAGATTTTATTTCAATAAGCATAAGGTCACTTAAAGTAATTAAGTTAAATGAATTAATTGGGTTTTCTGACGATCTTATTTATCGTTTTATGATCGTAATTTATTATATCGGTTTTACTCATTGCTGAAATTACGAATGTACGTTATTAGTTATTATTATGAATTGATTTATTATGATGAAGATTATTTAGTGTTACACTTGTTTACTTTTTCATAAAACGTACAGATAGACCAGCTCATGGACAAAAATTAGACTGACTACGCTTAAGTAAGGGGTTAGGTGCTACCCGTTCGCGCTAAGTTTGCCGCTGTCGACGTGACGTCATCCATGTAGTAGCGTCAAAAAAATAAACAACTTAGAAAAATATATATTTATTTGTTCTTACGGATTAGATACATTTTTATTATAAAATCATTGAAATTAAATACTATTTTTCAGATATTACGGTATAATAAATGATCAGGTTTTTTATTCAATAAAAAAAAAAATCATACTCTTTAGACGACGACGTAAAGTCGTAAAGTCTTTTCTTTATCTACAGTTCTAATACGGAAAATAAAACGAAGTCGGTTAACAAACTAATATCGCGAAAACTGAGCAATATTAAGTTGCAGAATAAGTAAACGGCGTTTACTACAGAATAAGTAAACGTTTACGACGTTGCCTTCAATACTTTTAGCATATTTTAAGGCGACTGAGAGGTGCGGTAGTTAGATGTGTTCGGAGGGGCGTATTCCTTTGACCGGCAACTTAGCGCGGACAGGTAGTAGGTAGAGATAGATATAGAGTAGATATTAATAGAGGTAATTTTTTTCTTATGCTCAAACCTTGTTAATAAGTCTCAAAAATAGACATCGTTTAATGCGTGTCCACATAGGCCGATCGTGTAGGGCTGAATTTCTTGAGATGTATCCTGCTAACATCAACAAACAAAGGTACACGTAGATACTACCAAGGATTATTTTATTTTTCAGTATTAATACCGCAAAAGGGTATGTTCGAGAACTTAATTCGAGGATATCCACAACTCCATGACAATGCCCTGTGGAAGCAGAAACTTGGCGAGCCTGGCTTTGATACATCATTCCTCGTGCTTCCAGGTAAACTAAGAGCATATCATTATTTTTAAGAAATAGAAGTAGCGAAGAATGTAGCAAAGTGTATCTGAAGTCACTGCTGTAGGTAAACTAAATAGGATTGGAAGATGTGGACTACTACCATCAGTGGACTGCATGCTTGGTTGCTACTTTAATCGTATAAAATTGTATCAGTAAATCAGTACATTTCGGTTTAAAGTAAGAGATGCAGTGCACTTTAAAAACAGCATTTTAGCAATTTTTTTTCGATATTGAATGATACACATTCGAGCATTTCAATCGATTTGACGAATTTATTTAAAGACTTTTGTCACGGAAGGAAGATGCTGTCCTTTAGATTTCGGAAGGGACTTGGTACTCTTAGCCCGCATCCCACGAAAGCGGGGTAAGTGCTAACAAGCTACAAACAAGCAGGGTTTCTAGTGCTAACAGGATAAAAGCTATAGTGTTAAATTATTTTTTTAATTTCGTTATTGTTTTGTCACTTTTCAGAAGCGAAAGATTTTGATCTTAGAATATTTTACAAGATATTAGAATATGAAACTCTGTTGGATTCTTCAAATATGACTGAGAAGGAGTGGTGCCAGATCGCCGAAGACATAATGGTAAGGTCCTTTTTAATGCTTTATTTTCTTTCATCCTTTTCCCAAATTAAAAAAGGAATTCCAAAATCAATATTTATACATATGTAGGGTACAAGGACATTCTTAGTCTCTAAAATAATAAGTAATAAAATAATAAGTGTCGTGGATGCTGTAGACACACAAACACCAAGATCAGAAATCTAAAATTTATCATTCAAATATCTATCTGGCTTTAGATCGGCCCTCTGCTTGTCAACCCGGTATGGTGACTGATTTGCCACGCGGGTCGTCAGAAATTAAATTACAAGTTGTAAAATAATCTGATTATGGTATACACTGAACCTATCCTTTCAGGAACACTATGAAGAATACGATGGATTTGTAGTTCTACATGGGACAGATACTTTGTCCTACACGGCGTCAGCCCTATCCTTCATGTTTGAGAACATTGGCAAAGGAGTCATCTTGACTGGTTCTCAGGTATGTTAGCTTAGTTAGTTAATTTACGAAAAAGCAGCCCTCGATCATTATTTTATAATAATTTATTTGATAATTTGGGGGGCGGAGGATCTCGGCTGGAACTAAATCTCGTTCGTCTGCTGCTATTAACTTATAACATTATTTTAAAATAACTATATTTAGGTGTCGTATACATATTGTAAATAATTGGTGTTAGATAGAAAAAATAAATCAAATGTTAAAATCATAATAGTGATAGTAAAAAATAACGATTTCAGATCCCAATTTTCGAGCCGAGAAGCGATGGCGCAGACAATTTCGTATCGTCTTTACTTATTGCTGGAGGTCTCAATATACCAGAAGTCACTGTATTCTTCGGCAGCAAACTCTTTAGGGGTAACAGGTATTTAAAAAAAAATATATATTTTGCATTAAATTATATTGTCTTTATATAGTGTTTTAGTGAAGGAAGATCTTCCACCAGGTGAATTAATCATGCCTGGGGAGTGGCCGTGCTATTCCGAACTTATACTGACATTTAGAATGTTGAGAAAATGTTAATAGTGTGACTCAGAATGCGGTGTCGACATCTGTTAATGATGGGAGCAGGTCACCACAGTGTTATCTGCCATGTGGCGTCAATTTTGAGTTGCAATATTGCCCTTCTTCCTGTGGGTGTCGCAGGAGGCGACCAAGGAAAAAATCTAGATACGGGCAGCAGTATCTTCTCGTGTAACACTGTGGTTTTCAACGTGCATGACAAGCACGGTGACTATCGGCTAATATCGGGAGGTATATATCCAGGACTGGATCTCAAGAGGTTGATAAATTGATTGGATAGAATCAGTAATTTGATGTTTCATTTAAATATTTCAAAAAAAATAATCTGATTGCTTGCTAAGTTTAGAGAGAGAAGTTCTCAATTAGACTTTTTATGTCTCTTCATCATAACTTTTGACTGGGTGTACTGATTTTCATATTTTTATCATGGTTGTCTGAAGTAAAACTCAGGAAACTGTGTCCAAAACAGGAATCAATTTCCTCGTAGTGATCCAGTGAAATGAATTATGTTGATTGCCGATTTCGGGAGTTTGCATTAAGCTCTTTTTTATATTTTGTGACAGAAGTTGGTTGTTAATTTTATTATATTTATTCAATTCACCTTTTTACTGTCCAATTTTTCCCAGGACCAGCAAAATGTCAGTAAACAATCTATACGCGTTCGACTCTCCCAACTGCGTGCCGCTGGTCGAAGTGGGCATCGACTTCGCTGTGAACAAGAAGGCCATCTTCAAGCCCACTGTCATTGAGAAATGCCACTTACACGCTAAGATGTCGAAGAATGTTGGCCTCTTGAGGATATTCCCCAGCATCAGTTCAGCTGTCATTAAGGCGTTCTGCCAGCCGCCGATTGAAGGTAAGTATTTATTTATAGCCAAGGTTATTTTATACCGATGTTTAATATTTTCCGTCTGTAAATAAGATACATAAGGATGTCAATCAATATTTCAACCGTTTTTTTTATAAAGTTGAAGTAGTTATAACAAGAGAAAAATACTTCTTCAATCTGATAAAAATAAAACAAACCTTCTATTGATTGTACCTATCACTCGTTTGATTGTACTTATCATTCGTTTGATTGTACGTATCATTTTTTAAGACAATTCTTCGTTTGATTGTATCTATCATTTCAGAAAAATGTGTAATATTACAGGAGTGATCCTGGAGAGCTACGGAGCCGGGAACATCCCGTCCAACAGACGGGACGTGTTTGAGGAGATCGCAGCGAGCATCGCCCGCGGGGTGATAGTCGTTAACATCACGCAGTGTACCAAGGGCGCTGTGGCCGTGCCTCTGTATGAGACTGGAGAGGTAAACCCATTTATTTTAAATGTCCTTTTTTTGTTTACCTTCAAAACGTATCTTTTTTATGTATAAACCTAACGATAAGGTAGACGGGCTACCTGATGGAAAGTAGTCACCGTTGCCTGGACATTTGCAACACCAGGGGAGTCGCCAATGCATCGGTTTTGATTTAGAGCTCTTTTCACACCCCTTTTGAAGAGCCCCATGTCATAGCGCTCCGGAATACCTCAGGAGGAAGGTTCCACACCACATAACCTGACGTCGTCGGACGTCAGGTTATGTGGGCTATTTACCAAACTAAAATCCTCCTCCACTAAAGTCCTCGGCGCTTTGTGGAGGACTTCAGGATCTGCATCGTTAGTTTTTTTTACTGTATGGAAGTAGCAAACGAGCATGCCGCCCACCTCATGGTAAGTGGCTACTGCCGTCAACAAAAATCTGTAATCAACCGTAAGATTAAACTCTCACCTAAAGTTGGCCACAGACGCGTAGCTAACCCTGAGGACTAAGGTGGAATGCCTCGGAACACTCCTGGAATACTCATGGAATGCCATCATGAGTACCCATAATATATTAAAATGTATCAATTCCGCGATAAAATTAGTCTAAAATTATAAATAAAAAAAAAACTTAAATAGTTATTTTATTTCATATGGTTTTATATGAAATAAAATAACTATTTATTTCATATAAAACCATACGGAACCATAACCATATACTACGGAAATTTTCTTGTACTTAGCCGTTTTTTTTTAATTATAATTTATCAAATCCTTTTTCCTATTTGGTATATTTGTATTTACTCGACTGAGTCAGAAGGAGGGTAATGATTTGTAACAGGAGGGTAAAGCTTTTGTTGTACACATTCCAGTTTCTCGCGGAGTGTGGCGTGATATCCGGTTACGATATGACCCCCGAGGCGGCGCTCACGAAGCTATCGTACGTGTTATCGAAGACTGAACTCACTTATCATGAGAAAGTCGAGGTACCAGTATTTTTTTTTTTTTATATAATATTGAAGTAGCGAACAAGCATGCAGTCCACCTGATGTTAAGTGGTCACTGCCGCCCATGGACATCTGTAAGTAACTTCATATAGAACATAAGT
>DWLI01003483.1:0-11786 GCA_018249915.1 Cecropterus dorantes dorantes
CCCGAGGACTGAGATGGTCGCCTCATGTAAAAGTGTGCCGGCAACCACACCCTTCCAACGAAACGCAAGAAATGTTTTACGCTAGAAATAGGTATAGCGGTGGTACTTCCCCGGTCGAACTACACTGGTTCTACCACCTGGACATTTTAGTGTTAAAGCTCAGCCTGTTGTTTATAATAGAATAATCGTTAGTTGATTGTGTCATGTAGAGTTCATCAAGATGTGGAATAGAATTTCACCTATCTAGGCTCTAGATAGTGACAATCTATATGAGCTAAATATACATATTATAATCGTTGATAAATTTGGTAAATAATAAACTAAAACAAGTTATTCATTTATAAGTTTCATTTCATTTCACAAAACGGAGCTCTTTATTTCTGATCAGTATGGCCTATAAATAAAATATATAATGTTATAACTATTAGATGTAACTAAAACTAAACGAAATGTTTTTTATAATATAAACTATGAAATAATTCCCCTATCAAGTTAGAAGTCCAATTGTTACTATATTTCAGAATATACCTTTTTCTTAGCATTGTTGTATATAGAGTCACTTTAATAGTACTTACTAAGAAGTAGACAATTTGATGTATTCAAATAATTGTAAGTATAATATTTAGTAGACGTTAAGTGTAATATAAATTGAAGAGATGTCACATAAAAAACTCTCGCCATCTGAAGCTGTCGCGTCGCTAGCACCAAATAAAAGGAATGCTACAAAGTGTGATCGTGCTTGACAACAAGCCTTACAAAAACGACGAGCGGTCTAAAAACTTGAATCAATCGTTGCCAACTTTTATATCCTCGCATTCCTACATTTTGTGACTCACTGTTCTGGAGATAAACGTTTAATATAGGACGATGATGAACGTAGACCATGTTCTGCATAATTAAAATGAGTCCATTAAACTATAATGAGTATTATTTTACAAAGGGCTTATAAAATTATAACAAGTATATGTGCTTACTTGTGAAAATGTACTTCAATACACAATATAATATTATATATGTACATTAATTTTATTAATGAATTTTATCCAATAATTAAATATTGTTATGAGAAAATATAATACATATAATACATTTACTGTTTTTGTTATTCAACTATTACTGATATTTATTTGCTTTACTTTAGACTACATCTCCTACCATCAAACATTTTCTACACTGTAAACTGTTCGTAGGTTAGGTTAATAAATTTATGTGTGCTCGTTTATAATATGCAATAAGAATTGCAAAAAGTTAAACAATGAAGCCATTTTTTCGTGTAAGCAATATTAAAATAGTAGAAATATTATAATAAATAGGAGACGGTAGTGTCAAATTATGTATAATGTGCAGATTTCATGTGTTTCTTTGTTTTGAACAGTGAAGACAAAACTATTTTATTTATTCGGCAATGTCACTTTACTCGGAATTATTCAGTATAATGTTATCAGTGTCGGAGCCGCAAAGTTCAGCGATCGCGGCGCGGGCGGCGGTGCGGGCACAATCGCGGCCCTGACGTCACTCGCATGATAGGTGCTTTATCGTTCACATTTACACGGTCGCATGTTTTCGAGATCTTCGCAGTTTTAGCTGCTTGAATATTACCTTAATTATCCACTGAACGCTGTCTGTAATTGGCCTAATTTATGTGGTTTGTATGTAGGCGTTTTTCTTTTATATGTTCATTTTTAACGTCACAGAAACTGTCTACGTAACTTGTATCTACTTTCCACATAATTCCAAGGTCATGCTAACGTAATTTGTTCATTCTTTCATTTGTTTTAAGTAATTTTGTATGAGTTAATACTGCACACCTTAGTCAAATTTCGGTCATTTTATGACAGCGTGGTCACGCATGTGAGTCTCATCGATGATTAGCCACTAGGTGGCAAGTCGTCGTCACAGTAATCGTCCAATAGAATTATGTATGACGGAAGACGCTTACGTCAGAGGAAGCGCTTCTTTCTAATGACTCTAGGTTGAGAGAGATAAAAAGAGAAGCGGAAATGCTCGTCGGTCTGTCAATGTGGCGACAATGCCGTGCTATTTGCGTTAAACGAGCGATTTATTTCAGTCGGTCGCGGCGTGAATGTCCGCAGCGGAATTTCGGCCGTGAGGAATCCGATTCCGTTAGCTTGGAGCGACTGCGAGAGAGCTGGGCACGGTGGCTGAGCCGGTGGCGGCAACCGGCGTCGCGGCGAAGCGCCGATATGCCTACTTGTTGCCAGGCAAGCGCTGTTGCCGTCTGCCGCCACCCCGCTCTATCGACATGCCAACACGGCCCTCCTCACAATGCCATTATTTGCACAAAAGGAAAATTCTAGGCGCGATTGACTCATCACCTCGTTTGCCGCTTTTTTCGGCCTTACACTTGGCTATCGTTCGTAAGCACTGAATAATAATTTTTTACACTTTCCCAAATAATTGTCATCCACGTTCAAGCGTGTCCTCTTACCTTACAAGGTCATCCACATGCGATAAGCGGTGCCACATGACCGGCGCTCCGGCCGGTGCTCACTCACTGCATTGTACACGGCAACATCCAATCGTAAATCACACTGAAACGATAGCGAATAGGACTTCGCGAATGCGCGACACGCCGTTGCGCGTGCGCACGCGTCAACTATGCTGTCGTGCGCTCACGGAACTGACTGCGCTGGCGCTCCATTTGGGTCACTGTCATTCGGTGGTGGGGCGGACACACGTTCGCCTCTGAAATATTAGCGTCTCGCGAATATGTTTCATCGACGCGGGCGTTTTCCCCTCTAGATGTGCACCAATGCGCTTGCGGCGTTCAATCTCGCCAGCGATTTTTGGCGGTCGACTCTTACACGCGCTTGCACTCTATAGCCTTCGCGCCACACTTGTAGCAGAATTATCACCGATATCTCCATGATTATTTTGAAGTATAGCGCCTATTACTAAATGAACAAGTATCATCTATTTGAATGGGGTACACAATAGAACACGTGATAGAGTGAAAGGAGATGAACATAAATCGTAATACGGTCTGAATTATTCTAATGAGACCAAAACGTGTGGAAAGTAAATAATATCGAATTGGTACCAAAGAGAATGACGGCATGCACAATTAGTTCAGGGAAACGAACCTGGTCTTATATTCACTTGGAAGTAAGGTATTTTATTTTATTACATATGCAATATAATTCTCCGTCTATAAAAGGTAATGCGTCTAGACATAAAATTACCTCTACCAATAGTTAGAGTCCATTTTTACTGTTCATAGCTGCGTAACTAATCAATGGTTATTAAAACATTACTCATAAAATTTTAGTTTGATAATCGTAAATAATCTTTACTTAACAGTAGTTAGAAATACAATAAAAAAATATCAACGTATGAACAAATTTGTGGTACGTTAGTACAAATTATAATTAGGCCTAGCACATATATGCTTTATATAGTTGTTATATTTATCAAATAGTTAACTAAACTTGTGTGTTTGTACGATTTCATGGTGATTAAACAGTTTAGTCCGTGTGAATGGGCATACAGTCAGTCTAGACGTTATCGATTCATATACTCGATTCCTAGTTTCGTCTATTGATGGGTTGTCTGTAAATACAGATGTAGTCGCGGATTGATTGTTTAGTTGAGGCAATGCACATAGAACTGTCGGTGGATGTTGTACAACTATTTATCAAAAGAAGTTCAGTGTGTTTTTTTGATTTTTTAGATGAACAACTGTCCATTTGGAGTTATGTAGATTTACATACATTTCTTTATACTTTTTATATTAAGTACGCACTTTATAAAAGTCAATTTTTAAAAATATCCGACTGCATCAAATGTAGGATAATATTTGTAAAACGTGTGTATGTATGTAATTATATCTGTAAGTATGTTTGTTTGTATGTTTATTTCTTTATTCAATTTATTCAAAATATTTAATAAAAGGATGCTCTTTTATTATCAAGACAAGACAAAACTTTTATTAAAAGTAAAAGTATTTTACAATAACAATATGTGTGTATATCAATTTTAGGGTACCTAGGGTAATTTAAGGGTTTGTTTCCTTTTTTATATTAATAAAGTTTATTTAACAGTTTGATTATATGATGAATAGAAATTAATGAGTCTGTAATAACTACCTTTGTTAATGGTTCTGAATTAGACTCAGTAGTAAAAACTCAATGGAAAGTGTGAAGTCGTCTATTGTTAATAGTTTTCTTTACTACTATTAAAATGGTAATAAATCAGTGTATAATTTTATGGTTCTCACGGTAGAGGCCTAGTTTAGAATCCATATATAACCAAGACTCTACAATCTTTGACTTTACGAAGTCTCTTATAGAAGTGAATTAAAAGATTACTAGGAATCTTACAAGTCTGGGAGTTTAATTTGTAGTTTTTTTAAATTTTTGATGTCTTCAACGTGCATTCGGCCAGAATGAAACACTTTTGTTTCATACTTTGAAGAAGGTTCGTGCTTAGCAGCGTAAACATAATCTTTTGATATCAAGAGATTCTATATATTTGTAGTAGTTTAATATTTTTAAAAGTAGTAGAGTCTATGTCGTTATACTCAGAAAGCACCGCTGCTACATCTATTTTGCCACATAACAGTAGTGTTATGCTATGTTGTAAGATGTGGTAAGGGTGATATACTTATCCGAGGCGGTCTAACCAAATCTTCAGGGAAGAAATTCGTCTGCGGCTTGCCTTAGGTCAGACTCTGATCTTATCTGGGGTATCTACTCTATCAAAAGTTATTAAAATTTAAAGGTGAAACCACGGACACAGCTAGTCCATACATATTTATAGACTAGTTATAAAAAATTTAAGTGTCTGTTTGTAATATCAAAATAACACCGTTTCACCACATGCATCTGAAAATATATACGACACTGATAACAAAACATCAGTTACTAAAATTTTTGTCTGTCTGTTTGTTCCGGATAATCTCAGAAACCGTTGGCCTGATTTTCACGGGATTTTCACTATTGGATAGCTGACGTCATAAGGCGTAATCTAGGCTACTTCTACTTTTGAAAATGTAATTACGGTTCTGCAAAAAAGAAAAAAACCTAAGAAGCCGCGCGTGCTTTACGCGCACGTATATGTAAATATGTCAAGTTATATTTACTAAACGTGGGTAACTATAACCGCGTTTAATAAATGTAACTTGAATTAAATATAGATGTTAATGGACGGCAGTTGCCTCTTATCATCAGGAAGATTGCATGGCCGCCAGATCTATAGTAGAAAAAGTGAACACTTAATACAAGAGGTATATTATGTTCATTATTATTGAAAAGAGTTTCAGAATTCGGAGGTTAAAACATGGTGGGTTTGCAAGAAATAACTCTGACTGCTGATGTTATAACCATACATGTAATAGAAAACGATGCAAGAGTTTAATGACTGGTAGTATATAATAATCAAATTTTGTTATTAATCACTTTATGTCGGAGAGTCATTTAACTTTTATTGCTTTATAGAAAAATGGATTCAAGGATCAAGTATGAAACGCATCAAAATTATGAAATGTTTTAACTACAATAAATTTATTTTAGGATACTTTCTCTTTCTCTCCTATTACTATTAGGTATAACACACGTGATTTTATTTTAATTTAAGCATATTAAATACTAAATCAGATAAGCAGATTGAGAATGTGAAATAATAAAAAACATTAAAAGGTAATATTTTTGTACGAGAGTTCATGTACCGCGTGTAGACATATTAGAAATTAAGTGTCAACGCATTTCGGTGAAGGTAAAATATCGCGAGGAAAACCTACATACCTAAAAGTTCTTGAAAAACGTCCTCACAGGTGTGTGAAGTCTATCAATGCGTATTTGGCCAGCGTGGACTATGTCCTAGCAGCGGGTCCTATAGATCTATTTCAATTTGAGAGGAGACCCGTGCCCAGCAGTGGGATAATAATGAGTTGAGGATATGCTATGTTTCGCTTTGTTAATTCTATTAATATATTTTATGTCTTCATTATTAACACTCTATTATTAGCTTCACTTTTAAATAAGTAACTAACAAACAATGTATTCATAAACAAATCTTTGAAGGAAATTTACTTATTGGAACAAAAATTTGTAGGTATACGTAATTTCATTATCTATACAATATAAAGACATCTTAAGGCTAATCTGATTCTTTATGTTTGGACTTATAGCAGTCCAATCGATTGGGCGTGGTAATGAGGATCTAGTGATCAAGTTACGTTGTGGATAGTAAAACTCTTTAGTAGCTAATAGTAAGTTTCGAGTTTGAGTTCATAAAATTATTCTTGAATAGTAAGACCTTTAATTTGGTAACGAGGATCTAATATCGAAGCCAGCATGCAGAATTATTCAGTGGTTACTAGTAAAACCCACGAGTTTGGGCTCATATAAGAGTCTCAAATGTCTATGCCTACCATTTCTTAATATTTTTAAATAAATGAATAATAATTTAGTATTATATGGAATAAACCTTATCGTTTCGTTTCAATTATTTTAATTAAAATAAACAACGTTTATTGCCATTATTAATTAATCATTGGACTAGTTAAATAAAGATGATACATAATTGGAAAATAAGATCAACCACCGTTATTTATTATAGTTCTACATTCACATGTTAATATCCTAACACATTTGAGAATATGTTATCTTGTTTGAATATAATTTTCACAACCAAAACGGAATATTTAAGGAACTCTACGTTTTAATCATACAGTAATTACTAAACCTACTAATTCCTACTTATTTTATAAATACGAGAGAAAAGGACATGTTAGTTAGCGGGTTGTAGGGTATAGTCCTCAACGCCTTGCCAAATGTGGATAGAATTTTTTGATTTTGATTTTGATTTAGATTGAGGACTTCTTTAAAACAAGCGTGTAGATTTTTTTACCGTTACAGCAGCTGCTAATTAATATATAATACACATACACCTTTTAAACAAGCTATAATGTTGCATGTTACGAAGCTTAAAGATAAGTATTTTCATTCATAAAGCCGACGCCGCAACGTCTGGGCGCTAGAACGCCGGGAGAAAGTTCTTGACGATCTATCGGAATGTGGAATGCGATCGAAATAAATTTGGTAATAGACAGCTACTGCGAGCTCCATAATGGAACTAGAAATACCAACATTACTAACTTAAATTTGTGCTTTTGGGCTTCATAAGATAAAACAAAGTTGGTTCATCTGTTTACTTCTTGTGCTATCATGTTAATACTATTGCTTTTGGAACTTTTTGTGCGTTTTAATGGTTACAATTGTATATAAAAACGTGTTGCACTACAATTATGAGATAGGAGATAACAACAATAAAACCATATCTTACAAAGAGTATCTACAAAAAATATGTTCATATTCCTATTTTATCTAGCTATGCGATTAAATCGCCATAAAGAAAAAAAAAACAAGTTACGAGTATATCGTTATATTATTAAGGATAATGGAATATAACAAAAAAATAAGAATTAAAATGGGGTAGAAATGAATTTGTGAAATATGCTATAAATCGTATTATGTACGTATTGGCCAATTAAAAAAATATGAAGTTAATTTATAAGGTTAAGGTTTATTATATTAAAACGATGGTTCCTAAAACTATCTTATGTAATGTAATCTGTGCAAAGTTTATTGCATTCATGAAAGATGGCCACGAATTAATAATGATAGATTTGAAGGCGCTTAAGCCAAAACCGTAAAAACATTTTAAATAAAAAAAATGCATTTATGACTATGGCTCTGACCACAGAGCTACGAAAACTTTCTTGACTCTACGTGGTAGTGGTTTATTTTGAAAGAGGATATTTAAGAACTAGTACTGGCTATTTTATTCTCTGGTAATTATGTAAAGTAAAGACGTAAAAATAAAAAATAGAGTGCAAAAGTTGGTTGAAGCTTGCATAAAATAAACATAAAGTCATATTCAATTAGACATTAATTGCCTTTTATCGAGTCTTCACAAGCACTGTGCTTCAAGCTAATATTAATTATAATCCGCCGATGCACGATAGAAAAAGTGCAATTTTCATGCACTTTAGATTTCTTGAGTCTATTAATTAAACAATTTATAAACTTGTGTAGTTGTCTTAATAAGCTTAATATCGGTAAGAATCTAAGAATATCTGTGAAAAAGGGTTTATGAATAAAAAAAATATGTGTTACTGGGTTATTTAACAATTTTCGTCAACCCATTATTGTCCCACTGCTGGGCACGGGTCTTCTCTCAAAATGAGTGAGTTTTAGGCCTATTCCTGCGATGGCTAAGTGCGAATTGGTAAGCTTTATATATCTTAAGACCGTTTTTAGGAAACTCTCAGGTGTGTAGGTTAGATAAGATGTTTGTTCACCGTATAACGATGATTAATTTATAATACGCAAAAATAAGTGTGCGTGTGTTTTGGAAGATAACTCCTGATCCTACTATGGAGGCACCATCGCGACAACTCATGCTAAATTGTACCAACAGTGCTGAGTCCTACGCGTGCGATAATTGATAAATGCAATAGTACTGCGTCCTAAGGGTACGATAGGTGTCCCTCCTTTCAAAGCTTTCCTTCATGCTCGGGATTACATAAGCATCTGTGGCTGACTTTACATTGTACATATCTACTTTTTTGATTGTTATTTTTTTATCTGATTGAAATAGCAAACGAGCATGATATTCACCTGATGGGAAGCGGTTACTGCCGTCCATGGACCTCTGTAAGGAACTTCATACAGAACAGGGGTTCTGTCTGAAGTCAAGCATAGGTGCTTTGCTGTTACCTGTACATGTCCTTGGATGACAGTGCTTCTTACTATGAAGGTCACATGCAGAGCATAATCGTTTTGTTTTTACTTCAGAAAAACATATCATATCATAAATTTAGAAAACGGCTATTACTTTGCAATTTTAGATAGATGTGTACTTCAATAAAATTTATTTGTATAGATAATTGAACGTCTGATATCGCCTACCGTTTTACCGTCTACGGTCTCGTCACCTTACTGGTCATACAACATTCCATTTTAATAAAAACATTCCCCGCCATTATGTTTGTTCGTAAGATAATGTATTTAAATGTTGGTGAAACTTAGGAAACATTAACATGAGTTTGCAAATTTTAATACATTACAAGTGAAAATAATAATAATACATAATATATTCAGTAAGTAAATAAAGGTAATGATTTGTAGAGAATAGTTTTGCTGTGGTTATGTGCGTGTTACAAATATATTAAGTATTACTCGTTAAACGGTAAAGGAAAACATCACGAGGAAATCTTACTTGAGAATATTTTTTTATATTATAAGTAGAAGTAGCGAACGAGTGTGCTGTCTATCTGATGATAAGTGGCAGCTCACGTCCATAGACATTTGACGTCCAATGACATTAGCCTCAGACAAGATTAGTATTCTTCCTGAAGTTTAATAGCCCTGAGCACTGACTTGAAACACCTCATTAATTGTGCATGCAGTCCATCTAATGACAAATTGTCACTGCCGTTCATGGACAGGGATTCTATCTGAAATCAACAGTAGATGCCTTGCTATTATCGAGGACTACGATGGTCGCCTCATATTAAAGTGAGCAACCACGCCCTTCCAGAAATACAAGAATTGCTTCTTGCTAGAAATTTGTGTATTGGTTGTTTCTTTCTCTGTTCCCTTTTAAACCAATCCAATCCCAATCCAATCGTTCTCCTACCAAGCAAAAATGCTTGTATGTAGTGTCTTTCTCATTCTCTGTGGAGAAGAGTATTAATTTAAGTGTAAGTACAATCATTGTGGAAGGTTCTTTATCACTATGGCTATCTTTTTCATTCTCATTTTTATCATATTGTGTGTAAAAAATCTATAGAAGTTGTGATCTTTAAACTTATTCATATTAGATACTAAGGACTAAGTAATCCATTACTATTTCCTAGTAATATTAATAACTCTACTTTTTATGATGTGACGCAATGACGTATTGATAATTTCCATTGTTCTCTTATAGGTTTCTGTGAAAATGAATGCAGAACAGTTTGTTTCATATTAATGTATTTACATGCACAACCTTCGTGCAATCGCTACATAACTTGAAGAATTTGTTTAGTAACTAAAGCTACACTCCTGAGAAGGTGCCAAAATACAGTTATACTAATGTATACTTTAGTCGAGATAATTATACTGGATTATAAACCTTTGAAAATTTTATATTCATATATCTATTGTACGTTGAATGCGTCACGTTTGACTATACTCGTTTTTTTAAATGATGGATTTATTAAGATGAATATATCACGGCTTTATTATTATTGTAAAAACGATTTATCTCAAGATACCCAAGAAGAATAGTGTATTAAAAAAAATATCCAACGCCTAAAAAAATGTTTTTATTGATAACTGGCAATGTCCTATGGTTTCACCCGCGATTAAAAACTTTTAAAACATAACTTTAAATTGTAATAACTTTTGATGTAGAAGGTGGATTTAAATTAAATAAAGACTGAATAGAATGTTAAATCAAAATATAGATTTGTGAACCATTTGCATATTACATTCAGTTTGTTTTTTTAGTTTTGGTTTAAATGCGATTTCAAACACAAAAAATAGACAGAAAATTATTCTAAAAATATAGAAATTTCTACACAAATTCTCAGTCCTTCTATCTTTTTTTACAAATAAATGCAATGTTGCCACTTATGGAACTTTCATTTTTAGGGCCCTGTACCCCAAGGTCATAAACGGTTCGTATTAGTAAGACTCCGCTGTCTGTCGATCTGTCATCAAGTTGTGTGTCATGAGTCGTGATAGCTAGACAAAAGACAAATTCGCTTGTATGATGCTAACATGTATTTCTGCTGCCGCTATGATAAGAAATATACAAAACAGAATAAAAAAATATTGAAGAGAGCCCTTTGTCGCATACAACTAACTACAACTAACGTTTTTGCCGTTGTTATAGATAATGATACGGAACCCTTTGTGCGCTAGACCGACTCACACTTGGCCGGTTTTTATTATATGTAAGCATAATAATCGGATCGAAATATCAAACACGCTAACAGTTTGTATCTGACGATAGACAGTCGCTGAAGCTCATGGCACTCGACATGATAATCATGTCATTTTGATCCTATCTGAAAACGATCATAGGTGACTCGTTACTTAAGGATTGAGTGGATCCTTATACCATGGTCGTTATTGCAGATCTATCAGTACTGGAAACAACAAGATTAATTGTGTTACACAGTAGTGAATAGCTAATAAAATGAAAGCTGGTCAAATTATGAATATTAGTGGCGGTAGAACCATTTGTGGTTCGACTTCGGCGACACCATTGTTACAGCTTTTTAACCCTTATTACGGCAGTGTTGAGTGCTGCCGACTTCTGATTGGCAGGGTGAGTTAAGGGAACCATACTTATCCGAGGAATTGCAATTTAATGTTCACGTGTAGCAGGACTCCTGTGATTGAATTCAAGTAAAATTTTTGTCTTATCTGCAGCTGATAACAGATGGCTATAGCGTCAGATTTAAAGTTTAAAGGTTCAAAATTGTACTTAGAATATTGAGGATTAACTTATATCACTACTTTTTATGCTTAATTATTTTCAGAACACCTGGTGGAAAATATAACAAAATTTTCATTATTTTCGTTTAGTGGCACCCAAGAATTTTAGTAAAAAGATAATATGAATTTTAATTTATAACGTTATAATATAATAATTATAGAACATCATATTACTTGTGTACATATAGGTATAACTAGTGTGTGTAGATGTGTGCGTGTGTGTGTGGGTTTTTTTGTTATTAGAAGCCCTATTTATGTTTGCCAGAGAGAGTT
>DWLI01003484.1:0-11786 GCA_018249915.1 Cecropterus dorantes dorantes
ATAAGTCAAACTTGTGACTCTAAGAAAAAAACAATATTTTAAATGGGATTTCATTGCTATCTAATCGCTTATACATTTAGAATTATACCTTCATTACATACTAATGAATTTATAAATATTATAAATTTGATAATAGCTAAAAACTATAAAAGATCCATTCAAGATCCGTCTAAAAAGTAACGATAGATAAGGATATGGATACTGATCTTTCTTCTGTCTTTGATATCCACCAATAGAGATATATGAGTATATGGCATATCACTTAAGTTAAAGTGTGTAATAAATAAAATACATATTGAAAACAACTTTCAAAGTAACATTGAAATTTATAAGCTTTAATCATTCTTTACGAAGGCCACACTCAACTAAGGTATCAAAACAATCATTTAAATCAAATTAAACTTGATGCATTCTTCAATGTTAATGTATAAAAATATATGATACATATATTTTTCACGCAATGGTTTTTGATTTTTATTATTATAGTTATTTTCTTTAAATATAATAAATTGTGTTTATGATATTTTTATGTTATAACTTATCAATATATCGTTGTTGAAGTTCTAACACCACATTTTCGGAATTTTTTGAGTATAGACAAAACACCGATTAATTTTATATAGAAACAATATAGGTACCATTTTGTACTTTTACTTTTCCGTAATTTGGTCGAATCTTGTTTCTAATTGGATTAAACGACACATATTTTAATTGTAAAGATGACGATTTTGAACATGTCAATATCGCAAAAAAAAAAAATTACGCTGTGTTAGAACTTCAACAACGATATGTTGTAAGTAAAGATGTTTTTTATGGAACCCTTTCTGGTCTTCATTTTATATCTTACCCATAAAAGAAAGTTTGTGAAGATGTATGTGTATTGTTTCTCTTTCATGCAAAAACTACTGTTTGATTTCACTGAACTTTGGCAGACAGATCTCGATTAACTCATTGAATACTCAAAGTGGAAAATTTGACCGAAGTAGTTGAGTCACATGAATTAAATATTAGCTGTTTCTATCTCATTATATTACAGGACTACAATATTACGAGTACTAAATATAATTCAAAATACTTACGTCTTGGTATGTCTATATCTGTAGTGTCAGTCAAAACTGATCTCCGTGTTGGCATGGGTGAGAGGACAAATGAGTCCATTCGTACAACAGCACTGAGCTTCACAGAGGTGTCTGAGCGTGCCGGGGAGCCCACACTGCGGGAGAACCGGGGCTTGTACCGCCGGGGAGTATGCTTCGCCCCTTGAGAGCGGGCGGGCGACGGTATTCTGGACGATGGCATTGTTTATCTACAAATGTTTAATGCTTGTTTACATTTTTATTTTGGATAAGCTGCATAGGATACACGTTAATTGTCAACGTATGAATTTTATTTAAAATTGTGTTGAAAAAGTGGAAGTAACCATCATGGTAGGCGTCAGGATCTAAGCTATTAATTGTAATTTTTTTATGTGGACAACTCATAGCAGTACAAATTAATTTTTGAACACAAGTACTTGGAAAAAGTAAGATTAAGAAATCTGCTAAAATAATTATGTGATAAAATAATTATAAAAATTTCGAAAATTGTCAATTTAATGGTTGATAAAGACCAATACATAACATATCTTTGTATTTGCGTTATATTAAAAATCAATGCTTAGTAGTCAGATAAAATCGGCAATTAATATTAACAAATTACGCCTTGATACGGGGACTTGCTTTTATATAAATAAATACCATTTTTAGAAGTACAAAATTACCTTTTTATATGTAAAAGATTAACACTAATATTTGCATTAATTAAAGAAATGTAAAAACTAACAAGGCCTATTTCATTTCATTGTTTTGTTTTACAACACATGCACATTAATTAAATAAAACTTCACAATTCACAACTTCACAAATAAACAGTACACAAACCATACTCAGGAAACCGTTTGGCATTCATGTTTTAAAAAGTTAACGTTTCATTTCACGTCAAAGTAGACATCACTTCATAACAAAATGACAATAGACAATATAAAACGTTATTTATTTTAAGAGAAAACTAAATTATATCTATTATTTAATTTAGTAGAATTAAATCAATCAAACTAAAACATATTACTTGAAATTTGTATTTGTATTTAGCAAAAGTAATTTCTGAAATAAAAATAAGAGTTTGAAAGTCTTTTCTTAGGATATAATGTCTGTGGTTTTCAATAGCGGCAAATTCGAATTCTTTGATTTTGATCTGATTGAGTATTGCATTATTTTTAATTATGCTTTGATACAACACTATGCGTGTAGGTTTATTAATATTGTTCTAAATAATGATTATTTAAACAATTAATTAGACAAGCGGAACGTTAATGAGAAAAGTAAGTCTGTACGTTGTTTATAAATATTAAAACAACAAAAAATATATTATGACACAGTATAAAATAAAAAATAAAAGTGCTTTATTCATAACAGTAAATATCGAATCTATTAAGTTTCTCTAGTATAATAATACAAATATACTGAATTTAAACGGTCTGTCTATTATGATTCTAAAGTAATAAATATTTTTTAAAACTTAAAATATGTTATAATAAATGTGTAAGTAGTAAAATATTTGAAGCACGAAAAAGTTTGCTTGCCGACTAGTGAAAATAAATGAAAAAAAAAATTAAATATGTTGTTTTAGTTTGTATCAAAACCGGTCTCGTAACTATTATAAATAAGGTTGTGTAACGTAAATAGCTATGTTTATCTCTAATTAAATACTAATCAGTTGAGCCGAGGTTGGAACAAGTACTGAAATAAACAGCAAACATATCGGGTTGGAGCAAATAACCACTGGGGACACCTGTTGGTTGCCGGGGCAGTTGTTGATATTACCCAGGTAGACGCTGGAGTCAATCCAGTGCCCGACGCAAGTTTTAGAATGAAACAAGACTTAATAATGCTTCTCCCTATAGTATCAGGAAGATCTCGACAATAACGATATTCAGTTTTGGTCTAAAATAATTAAACAAAGTTTTATTGTCCACTAAAGCGCCCAGTGGCGCAGCGTCGGTATCCATTTGGGAATTGAAGTCGCCAAAAGAAAATAAAAAAATAGTGTTTTTTTAAAATCAACTCCAAAAAAATTTTACCAAATCTGAATATTCTCCTCTAATATTATATCACCTTATAACAACTCTAATATTATATCACCTTATAACAAAAAAGCAGATTTTGTAGACACTTCACGAGTCCCTTGTGTTTTGGATTTTGGACCTATTTTTGACTATATATGGTGGGACTGGCTTTCCTAAATTTTCGTCTTTTGACAACCTCTTACGATATCCACTGAAAGAAAGGGAGAGGTGCTTTTCTTGACCGACACCATATAGCAAATATGCCAAGTACCAAATTATAAGCGAGTAATCAGTACATCTCAATGAATAATATTATTCTTTGTCAGATTGAAGTAGCATAGTGGCAGTCTACCTGATGACCCACTTCATCATTAGATGGACTGCTCTTTATTATAGGAGGCGGCCTATGGACATCTCTCAGCAATTTCATATAGAACAAGGGTTCTATTTAAGGTCGATCACATATGCGTTGCTATTCCCGAGTATCATTGATATAAGTTAGTATACACCATAACTACTAATTGGAATTGGAATGGAATATACCGAGCGTTGTTATGTTTTGCATAAGGACTTACTATTGTTGGCACCAAACAGACAAAATTAGTCGTTATAAATAAGACTTTAGATAAAGTAAACAAAGCGGCGTACCATGTGTGTTTCTTAATTAAACTATCATTCATTTGCGATAAGATCTCAGTAAAATAATATAAATATTGACTGCCACGTCTACAATATTCGCATCATCTAAAGGTTAATTCAAACTCATTGAATCTATAAATAAAATTTGCAAGTGCAATGATATTTTAATAAGTTATCTAAATTGTACGCGTATTAAAATTTAAGTAACATTGTTGTGGACGTAATAGTAATATTTTGATAAGAAATATAATAGGATGTAGTCGTATAAAGGTGCAACGTAGAGGTGGTTTAACAGAAGGATAAAACAAGTACAAAAATGTTGATGAATTTTAATTTTATTAGTCTCTAGTATCTATTTACATATATTGCCATGTATTAGTCTAGTAAATAAATTTAAAATGTATCGCCTGTTTTTTTATTGTTCTCTTTAATACAGGTTTTATGTAAAAATAAAATAAGATAACCGCTAACGGAATGAAAATCAGAAAAAAAAAATAAGTTAATATTTTTTATGGAAATTTTTACTTACGACTACTGTCAACGTTTGTGGAGCACCTATCGTTTGAAGTATCCACATTGCCTAGAGTTAGACGGTCAATAAATATGGAAATATTTATGATTATCCGAAATTTTTGTGTGTCATCAATACTTGTCAATATTTATTGGGTGTCTTCTTGATTTCCATTTCAATAAAGTCTTTATTGAAATGGAAATCTATTACTATCAAAGTCTAGCATTCTTCAGAGAGTCGAGCGACCTTTAAAGGAAAATCCTGGATCCGTCAGTAAACTCTATGTGCAAAAGACATTACATTCTAAATCAAATTATAACTTGTGGTAGATTTTGATGGTTCAAGGTAAATAACATACGTGGCATATGCTCGGTGGAGACACAGTGAGGTCTTTTGACGATCGTATGAGTGCGTAGCACGTGAAAGGCAAGGATTGTGTTGATATAAGATTTTTAACTTAGTTCACGATGTTTTATGTTATTATTTACAATAGCTGTGCCCTGTGGTTTCACCCGCTACTACATCAGAAAAAACAAACAAACATAGCTTGATGTTATATAGCCGTCCTCGATAAATGGACTATTCGACACAAAAATATTTTTTTATTAGAAACACAGTAGGTAGGTTCCTGTTATTAGCGCGGTCCACCATTTTTTGGTTCAGCTGCAGCTTCACAAACTCTTTAGATTTATAATATTTGTTTGGAACGATGCTCTAAAATTTAATTTTAATTATTACAATAGATTAGAATTTGTAACCTAAAACAAAAATAGATTCATATTGTTAATATTCATAATCTTTCTTCCAATACAAAGTCAATGCAGGTGACTATATCACTCCATGTCGACGATCCGATTTCATAAGTTTCCCCTACAAAAAATCAAGCAATGCGCCTAAGAAATTTTGACTTAACTATGACTAGGAGGACTAGGGGGAGGGGCAGACCGTCCCGGGCAGCACTTTTAGGGGGCGGCAAAATTGCCTTTCTGCATAGTATAGTTTTTTTTTTGACCTGACCTCGAAACTTAGAGGGCAGCATTAGGTTTGGCTTTTTTTTTGGTCGTCAATTTACATAGTCCACTTTTTGGTCAACCATAATTTCCAACTTTCCGCTCCGGGGGCACTGTATCCCTTTCCGAATCACGCTAATGACTTTACTTCGTTGTTGTTTGGTCGTACATTGTTGACGGTTTTCCCTATCGTCAAAGTACGTACATTATCATTATATGTATTAACATATTTTTAAATGTTTGATTTTTGCAATATAAATGAGCTAAATATGTAATTATAATATAAATCTGGAATGAAATATTTACTATTCATTGCTACCTAATCGCCAATATACATTTAGTTTTTGTGAATGTAATGACTGTATAAATAATCTAAATTTAATAGTAGGTATAAAAGATCCGTTTCGGATCCGCCTAAAAAGTAACGGAAACGGATACGGGTACAGATCTTTTTTCTACCTCGGATATCCGCGGATACGGATACGGATTTCCAGTACATCACTTATACATACGGTCGAAAACTTTAATCCCCTTGTGCCGCAAGGGGTTATAAAGTTTTGAAACGATTCCTAATCGTTACATCTTTTGTAACTATTATTGTTTCATATACATTTTTGGTCGCGACTATACAGTATCTGAACAATCATTAAGGCTGTAGTGTTTGCATTTAATATCATATAAATAAATAAAAGAGGTAGCGGCACGAATCGTCATTTGTCATTAGGTATCTAGAGTGTGTGTTTGTGTTATATGATGTGCAAAGATTTGGAAAAAGATGTGACGTATCGGGATGAAAAACCGGTTAGTGTTTTTTTTATCAAAAAAAAAGGGTTTTTGTTAAAAGTACTTCGTTCACTTTTATAAATAAAATAAATAATTTTCTTTATATTTAAACTACTTTGATTCAGCAAACGAGAGTAAATATTATAATACAAAAATATGTTTCGGCGCGCGCAGCTTCCACGTTAAAAATGCAATCTGATCAATTTTCTCAACGTCAAAAGAAGTATTTTATTTAATAAAACTTTAACATTATAAGATATATCTATTTCAGAAAGTCTCATCCTGTCAGAAGACATATAAGGGAATAGATTGAGTTAGCGAGTTATGATGCAAACTTGGTCAAGCATCATTGTAAACAATGAAATAACAGTTCAACACTTTATACAGATACGAGTATATAAACTATTCGAGGAATATAACACTTATCTATGTATTAAATCTGTGCATAACAATAAAATTGAAGTGTCTCAAATATCAAAACAATAGCTTTTTACCAAATGCATATGGAAGTATATACGATACTGATATCAAAACATCAATTACTAAATGTATTATTTAGTAATTGATGTTTATAATATTTTTTTTTATGTCTGTCTGTTTGTTCTGGTTAATCTCTGAAACCGCTGGACCGAATTTGACGGGACTTTCACTGTTGAATAGCTGATGTTGTAATGCATAACTTAGGCTACTTCTATTTTAGAAAATGTAATTAGTTTTCGTACAAAAAATAAAACTAAGTAACCGCGCGCGCTCTTCTCTCACACAGCCACCGTTACTGCCGCTAATGTCAGTTGCTAACAGTCCTCTTTGAAACAATGCTATAATGTTTAAATTGTATAAGGTCTAAAATTTCGCCTAAATGTAACTATGTCAACATAAACAACACGCGGGTATAAACGCGGGGATTAGGTAGTTAATAATAAAAGTGAATCATATTTTATAAGAACACACTTTAAGTCTACAGACAAAAACAATAGAGGAAGTGTAGTAGTAATCTAGTGCAATAAAGTATGTAAACGAACCTTCTACGTGCGATATCGGGGCTGTTGGTTGTCTGAAGATTGTGTACTTAAGTTCAAAGTGTCCGTGACCTTTATAGAGGAGGAATAAATTGCACAATCAAGCAAAATTTACAGAAAATTTACAAAACCCTAAGTTACTCACCGCCTGTATGCTACGCGGTTTCACCCACTTATACATAAGAAAAACAAAACAAACAAAGCCATATATAGCCTTCCTCAACAAATGGACTATTCAATCCGAAAAGATTTTTTTAATTCGAACCAGTAATTCCTGAGATTAGCCCGTTCAACCTATCAAACTCTACTGTTTTATAATATTAGTATAGATAATGTACTAGACTATTCCCGCGGATCCGCACACTTCTATTATATTTAGCACGGTCATGAGTATCCCATGTGTTAATCCAGGTCATAAACACTTAAATCTGAAATGTAATCCGACTAGTACTTGGGCAAACCGGCCCGGGCGGCACTTTTTAGGGCGTGGCAAAATTTCCTTTCTTCGTATATTAACAGTATTTTTTGTACTTCATAAAATACTGTATATTAACAGTATTTTTTGTACTTCATAAAATACTGTATATTAACAGTATTTTTTGTAGGAAATGACCTCGAAACTTTTTTTTTGGTCATCAATTTACATAGTCCATTTTTTGGCCACCCAAAATTTCAACTTCCGCCCCGGGCGGCATAAACCCACGCTACACCACTTGTAATATTAGTAAGTCATTATGATTTATTTAATTATTGTAGTATTTGTTGTTAGTTTTTAAGTTAATTAGTATCAACAGATTTTTGTTTTTATAATAAACTGTTTTTCGGTCAACATATTTTGGTCAAAATGGCGGCAAATGCGTAAATCCGCTGCTGAGTACCTAATCCATAATAAGCTTTCCTGTGATCCATATTGTTTCGATCTATAAATGTGTAGCGAAATATCCTATTAGCTGTCTTCAGCAAAAATGAAATATTATCCGACATTATTCATTATTTCAGGTCAAGGACCGGTTCCCGCGGGTAGTGATGATTATAATGCTAGCGGAATTTTGTGAGAGATTCTCCTATTCGGGTATGAGAGGTAAGGCATATACAAAATTAGCTGAAGTACTCGTGTTTCGCTACTTGACACACAAGTCGCCATCTCTAAATAGTGCAAAATATCGAAATCAAAAGTAGACTATAAATTGACCAGGTAAATGCATGAACGCAGCTTGTTCATGCAATATTTCACGTAATCGGAATAATGGGTAATTTTTATATACATATAAGTATATATATAGATAATAAAAAAATCGCCACTACAAAATAATAATTTTATTATTTATTACATAACATTTTTCTAAGTAAAAAAATATAGTAAGGTAGCATCTTTATTACCCGGTAGCAAAATTTTATAGTCGAGTTGCATTCAAAAAAATCTGTACGCTGATCAAATGCTTATATTTTTCTTTATATAAAATGCTTTTTTTCGCTGATTAATTGCTACAAAGGGCGATAAATATTTTGATGATGTCTATCCTTGGTTAGGCCAAGTCCCTTCCGAACGAAAATCTTGGAAGCACCACTTGATAACGATGGTGAGAATCAACTACTCTACAACTGTAAGATATAAGGCAACATTTTTTATATATTAGAGAAATCGCAAACGACCATACGTTCTACTTGATCGTAAGTGACTACTGCCACTCATGGACATCTGTGATCAGCCTCAGACGCGTTGCTACCCTTGAAGACAATGCTAGAATGCCTCGGGTATATCTTCCTTACAACCCAAATTATAGCAGCTCTTAACATTGCTATTATTAGGCAGAAATGGGTGAGATGGTGGTGCTTCCGAACTCAAACCACAAAGAGTTCTGCCACCTTAAAGCACATCATACAGTACAACCATGACGACAGTAAAATTGTTTGATTCATCACTGGTATTTCCTACATTTATAATTATACTATTTGAATCATCGTTAAAGATTTCTGGAAGCACTTACGTGCATTAGAAATTTAACGTATAATAGCAAGTAATAACTTGTTTTAACAGTGAAAGAAACGAAAAGAAAAATGCATGCATTGTCGGTCATGCCCGTCCTAAATCTTTTACCGTCCCACTGACACGGGATTCCTCTCAGAGTGAGAGGTTTAAGCCATAGTAAAGCGCGCAGGCCAAATGTGATTTTTTCGGCTTCGTAAACCTTTAAGAACTATTTAAAAAGTAGAGTGTAGTTTTCGTCAACCCATGATTGCCACACTGGGCAACGGTCATGGGTCGTCTGTAAGAATGAGAGAGGTTTAGACCAAAGTCCACCGCGCTGCCAAGCGCGAATTGGTAAACTTCATACACCTTTTCTTAGAGAACTCTCAGAGTCTCAGGTGTGCGGGGTTTCCTCATGATGTTTTACTTCACCGTTATTGCAAAATAAATGATAATGAATTTCTATAAGCACGTAACTTTTTTTCAACCACTAGTTTCACTGAAATATGAGCCATCTATAGTTTTTTAAGCGAATCTACCTAAGAATCGTTGTAATTATAAACTCAATAAAATGAAAATGCGTTACAAAATCACTTGCCGGCGCTAGAACTTAATGGCGGTTTACTCTTTCCTAAATCACGCTAACGATTTTGCTTCGTACGTTGTATAAGAGCTCAAATTTGGTATATGCGAAATAAGTTACCCTAGGTATGGTCTGCAGTGATTATTTAATCGATTTTTAAAAAAAGCTTAAGTATAGTATCCTTATGCTCAGATATATTTAATTATTTTTTAGTTTCACTTCTGCTGTGTGAAAATTGTACATGGCAGAAGTGATTTTTTTTTATTCTATTCAACAGCGTTCCTGACGTTGTACCTACGTAGCAAGCTAGGATTTTCTGATGAGGGTGCGACGGAAATATATCACATTTTTAACACGTTTGTCTACGTTTTTCCTATCCTTGGGGGAATCGTAGCCGACAACTGGCTTGGAAAATACAGGTTACTTATATTCTCTTATCTCTTTAATTTTTGTTAACTACAAAGATGAGAGATAGCCTAACGTACCCGGCTTAATAGTTGCACCCTAAGCGCGTAACAAGTACACCTTATTGACCAAGGTGAGGCATGGAGAAGTGCGTATTCCCTAAGGTGAGGTTAAGATTAAAAAAAAAAACACGTAAATAGTGGATTTCTACCGTTTGGGAATACTTGCCGTCTCTAGTAATGTCGCTGTTTCGTTTTACATGCCACTTGGCTAGAGACATCCTTGGAAGTCAGAGGTAGGATACTTGTGTCCTTTTTTATTAGACTGAAGTAGCAAACGAGCATGAAGTCCACCTGATGGTAAGTGGTTAATATCGCCCATGGCCAAGCAATTAGCAATTTCATATAGAACAGGGGTTCTATGAAGTCGATCACAGATGCGTTGCTACTTTTGAGGAATAATCGCCTTATATATAAGTGAGCCGGTAACCACACCCTTCCATCGAAACGCAAGAATTGCTTCACGCTAGAAATAGGTATGGCAGTGGTACCTCACCGTAGAATTACACTGGTTCTACCGCCTTTTTGGTAGGTTACAAATGTAATTAATATCAAATTAATCAGGACTGCGTAATTTTGTGCCAGTCATAGTAAACATATTTGTGTTCATAATATTGTGTAGCTGATGTATATGTTCATTAATTTTACCTATTTCCAGGACTATACTCTACATGTTGTTTGTATACGCCGCGGGCAATATGTTAGTTGCTATAACGGCGATACCCCAGCTGTACCTACCGGGGCGGTAAGTTTTATACTTTTATTTAGTTTTATTTATTTATTTGTTACACCAACAGCTTAAAACCATACAAACAATACATTACACTAGACCATTTACAAATATAAATTTTGATATTATTATGCATGTAAGCCAATTATAGGCGTGCACACCATTGACATTAAAATATATGACGTGTTGTTGCTTACTCTACGTACTTAGGTGTATTTTAAAAACAAAATATACTTACAATATATTTATGAGATCAAAAGTATGAGAAAGATTAAATTATCATTTGAGAATAAACAAACCAACTTTGATGTGTTAATACTTCAGAGGACTAAAATTATCAAGTTTTATATAAAAGTGAGCCAGCAAAAACAGATTGGTTGTTGGTCTGCTTTCCACCGAAACATAAGAATTACAGTGGTACCTGCCAGTCAAACCATACATATTTATTACCTTGCAAACTATAATTTATGCAATACGATTTATTTTTACCTGTATCAAGAGGAGTATCAGGTCTGCTGAGAGCCTCCTGTTGTTTCACAGCCTGCGCTCTCTGCACTGTGGACATCACCTGGCCATAGCTGTCTCTAGCTTTAACTGACCTTAATATTTTCTCTCTGTAAAAATTATGTGTTTGCATATATTTCATTAGTCTGCTATGATTGTTAATGTTTCAGAGGGAAGATTAATTGTAATTTAGTTTTGCTTACAACTTCCATTTATATGTATTTTTTAGCTCGGATAAAAAACAAGATAGATATTGTTACTTTATTTATAACCTAAGCCAATGATCATAACTTAGTAGTAAGTTACTACTACGCTATATGTAACTAGGGGTGCTATGTGTTTGTCACTGTAGTTCCGGGACCAGAATAGGGCTACGGTATCCCCTGCCTGTCGTAAGAGGCGACTAAAAGGCTTCCGGGGTTGCGGGCGGTAAGAGGGGGAGCTCGAACCGTCCAGCGAAGCGGCCCCGGG
>DWLI01003485.1:0-11785 GCA_018249915.1 Cecropterus dorantes dorantes
CGGTGGTACACCCCGGTCGAACTACAATAGTTCTACCTTGTAAATATAAATACTTAAGAGTTGTTTTAAGGTGTGGGTCCCTCCTTACGCCATATATTGCAATGAATGGATGAAAACTTGAACAGAAACGTGCATTGTTTGGGTGTAACGAAAAAATGTACTACCAACATACTCATACCAATAGCACAGGAGTTCAACCAAAAGTCGATTACAGATATAATGAAATAGAATAATGATTAAGGGCTAATATAATTGCTTCATATGTACGTGATACGGCATCTACAATCTTCCATTAATACACAAGTGTGGCAGAGCTTATACAGAACCGAACCGTTACAGTTACCGAACGAACGTGTTAATTTATTTCATCTTTTACATAAGTTTTAATAAACAAATGAATACATAGTGTCAGTGGCAGTGAATTAAAAATAATTCTACGCTTAAACCTTTTATATCTTGCCACGTAAAATTTAATTGCGTTAAAACTAAGGAAATCGTTCCGTCAACCCATTATTATGCCACTGCTGACACGGGTCTTTCCTCAGATTGAGAGAGTTACAGGCCACCGCGCTGGCCAAGTGCAAATTGATAGACTTCACACACCCTTAAGAACTTTTTAAGGAACTTTCGGATGTGTAGGTATACTCACGATGTTTTCCATCGCTGCAAAGCAATGATAATTAACTTCTAATACGCACATAATTTTAGTGCGTGCCTGGGATTAGAACCCCGGACTCCCGATCGAGAGCCCGAGTTTCAACCATTCGATTATCACCGCTCAAGGAAAACTAACGAAATATATCATATAAACAAAAATGACAAACCCGCTGAGTTTCTTGTCGGATCTTTTCAGCTCAGTCGTGTTCCGATCCGGTGGTAGTGTAAAAATGTCGTGACTGACAGTTTTTAAGTGCCCCTGTAGGCCTATACAAAAGAAAGAAATTTCATATCAGTTTAAATAACTAAAAACTAGCAGGATACAAATAATCTAACATTAACTCGTAATAGAAGTCGATCGACCGTGACCGTACGTGAAGCAACGTACTCCGACACAAAGTCTTATAACGCTTCAAGTGGCACAAGCACCAATCCACGTGCCATCGCGACATTGCAATATAACGGTATATCAGCACTCAACGATATTGCAGATGCGCTGCAATATGTAACTTTGATGCCGGTTTAATATTGCGACATTTGAGGTCTACGCTATGAATTTCGAATTTTATAATACTTTTCATGTGTCGGGTTTCTTGATAAATGGTTTCCGTGATTATAACATGAATCGAAATAAAAATTAAAAAGGACTTATGAATGTTCCTTGCAAAAAGTATAAATTCCATGATTATTATCAATTATATAATTGATATCATCATTCCTTTTCGAAAGTAGGTAGAAGAGAATATGTTCCTCTTTAAGTCATATCTTCCCGTACACACTCACACACACACACATATGTATATATATATGTACATATATATACACACACACACATATATATATATATATATATTATCGCGGAATTGATACATTTTAATATGTTACGGACACTCAAAAAGACAAAACGGCAAAAAAAAATTCAAATAAATACCCACATATCGTGTGTATCCATAACATATTAAAATGCACTTATCTTTTATCTGAATAATATTCTTACATTTATTGCTATTATATAATGATCACAAGTTATTTCCTTCCTCATTTCCACTTTCTCACCCGTAAACCTCTCTATCTATAAACGAGTTTTAACACAAATAATTCACCCGTTCCAAAGTTAGTAGACCTGAAAAATCTTTACCCCGCGTCAAAGGAACAAGCCACACACGTCACCCGCAAATAACGCATGCATATGCTACAGGCTAAAACTGAAGGAACTTGACATGCAAATTGCATGCGGATGCATGCATAGAGAGCGGTGTAAATTCTGCTCCAGCTTGTAAATCCAAATATTGACTATCTACATGGATATTAGGGCGCCAACATGACATCGATCAATGTATCTGTGAGGGTCGAGCGTGAGCTGTCGAATCGAATCAAATTCATTATCTTTTTACGTTATATTTTCTCTTACTTTGAAGGAGAATAATATTTATTATAACTACATTGCATTATATGATTGTAAGAATATAATAAGGTAAAAATATTATTTACTGTATAGTTAAAATAAAATTACTGCAATCTATACGGGGTTATAATTAAGATTTCTGTGTCGCGTGTTTTATAAAAAGTGAAATAAATTGGAACATACAGAGAGAAAGACGCAGTGGGTTTTGGGTTCGATTCCCAGACAAACAGACATGTGAATGAATTTAGATTCTGTTCTGGGTTTGCTTCTTTATGTGCCTGTGCTACCCACGATCTAGAGTAAATCGTAGTATTCTAGTATAGTTATATACTCATTCCCCACGTATGAGTATAGAAACGGTTTTTTTATAAAGAACTTGCAAATAATCTCATACTATGAGTCTGCCAAACAAGGTTTAAACCTGGGACGTTGCTTGCCAAATTGATAACGATCGTTATCAATTTGGCATGCAACGTCCCATTATATTCCATAACATTTTCTATTTACTGGTTTTAATAACATATCAAATGAAAGACATACACAAACCAAGAACCACAAACAAAAACTAATTGTCATTATGTTTCACCAAAATCGAATCGACTAGTTCTGGAAAAATGGCATTTAAAGGTGGAACTTCGGTGGTAATTTTGGTTTTTTCGTGGTTTGGCCCCGGAGTAACTACCACCATACCTATTTCTCCCTAATAATAGCAAGGTCAAGCGTTACTATGCTTAAGTCCAAAGGGTATGGTAATATCTATTCGGGGCATTCCGAGTTGGTCCTCAACTAAATAACGCATAGTGCAACCTACAGATGTCTATGGGCGGCAGTAGCAACTTACTATTAAGTGGGCTGTATGCTCGTTTGCTACTTCCATACAATAAAAAAGTGACCACTTACCATCTGAACTGCATGCTTGTTCGCTACTATAATACAATAAAAAATGTTGTAGCACTACTATATTCTTCGCTACGAAACTGCTACGAGTTACAAGCTACGATACTTCTACGAGCTACGAAGGGATTTTAGGAATTCAACTTAAGGTACCGGGCGTCAAGGTTAGTAATATAAATCGAAAAGGGCCCGTCTCGGAGTACATTTATCAGCGGGTCTCAGACGCCGGTGTGGATACCAGGCGACACCTTTTTAGCCATCCCAACATTTATAACGGAGATGTTGGTTAGGAAAACTGGATGCGACCGAGTGTATTATGCCTTTAGTCATTGTTATAATATATTTTTTTCGGCTTAGCGTTAAGAATTTAGACAACACAATTATTTTTTTTGAATGTCAGGTTATTTTGTTTCACAGTAAGCCCGTTAAGCTAAATACAAGTACGTGTCTATATCGGGCAAACTGTTGGGCGCACAAATGATTAAAAAAAAAAACATTTACCGTCTTAAATTTCACAATGTTTATAACTAATTCAATATTTACAAAATTTGTTACAGTGTTTGATTAATAAGTCTATAATAAATTAAATGATTCAGTTATACAAAAATCCGTTATAAACTGAACAGAATAAATTTTTATGAAGTTTATTTTACTGATATTTTCACGCTATTATTACTGATTGCTATTGTACTTACCAATTATTATTACTAAAAGAATGTGAAAATTAAAGACCAGTAACCGAAGATTTTTCAAACATTTAAATTCCTATAAACAAATAAATATTCACAATTCATTGCAGTGTTCTTTATAAATGCAAGCTCATCCAGTAACTCCTATCTCGATGGCCAGCGTCTTCAGACTCGAATAATTTATCTTAGGGGCAATCAAGACGGTAATTTTCATGAAGAGCGCTGCAAAACTATTTCAGCTCTAAATTATTTACAACGTACGACCACGACTTACTACGATTGTATGGCGACTTTTTCTGTTTTACGAACTTGAAATAAAAAACTAAGTCAATTAATTTCCATTTATTAGCCACTTTTAAATAATAGTAATGTATAATATATATTATTTTGTGAACAGCTCGATTTATATATGTGTGTTCCTGTATAAAACTTTATTGTTTATATCTGCTGTTTACTGCTGTATTTGTTTAAATATATCCCTATAAGTTATTATTGATTCTACCTATAATTTTTGCTAGGATCATAAAACCATTAAAAATGACTTATTTACATTCATATTCATTACTATCACAAAATACGTGTAGGTCTTCATGCCACCTTAAGCCTAACTAAACCTAAATCAGCAATTACTTGTATATTAGTTGCATCCTAAGTTACATGTGTTTTTTTAAATAATTATTATAGTGGCTAATTATTAATATCGTTTAAAAGATTTAACGCTAAGAGCATGATATAAATATATCATATAAACATCTGGCTTTACTATGGTTAGTAATCGAACCCAGATCTTATCGTAGATCGGTATGGTAGCCGGTCCACCACGTGGGTGGTTACATCCTAATATAGTTTACTTAATATCTTTTAAAAAACGCAACTCTTTCCTAATTTTGAAAATGAGTTTCTTGCTAGTCGTAGTCGTATGAAATAAATGTTGTTCTTAAGTCTGGAGTTCCATTGTTGCGCGGCGAATGATATTTTTACGCTATTTTCTTTTGTGCCTTTGAGGAGTCACGTTGGTAAGTTTTTGTTGAGCGTAAAATAGCGAGGTTAATAATTTTCGTGGATAGCATCAAGATTACTTATCGCAACTTTGCTCATAATATGGGTGATTTAATATCCTTGCAGAATTAAGATAATCATAAATTGTTTTATATTGCTTATACTTTTAATAACATTACAATAGTATGTGTTGGCCAATCATTTCAACATTTTTTTGGATTCCCTATCCAAAGGGTAAAGACGGAAACCTTTTACTAAGACTACTGTTTGTCTGTCTGTCACTAGGCTGTGTCTTATGAACTGTCATAGCTAGGCAGTTGAGACTTTTACAGATGACGTATTTCTGTTGCCGCTGTAACAACAAAAAATAGAGATGAATTGAGTATTTCCACCTTTTTTGAAGTGAGTTAAAAACATAATTAAATAAATATTCCATACAACTAACGTGTTTTTTTTTGCTTAACTTCAACGTTAGAGTATTAGATGGCGCTCATGGCGTTTTATAGCACTATCTAGCAAATGTACAGTCGAAGTAATTCAACAACGGAGTAATAGATGGCGCTCACTTTAATATTAAATATATCGAGAATTCCTTGTAGTTGGATCTTTCGCCACAAGATGGCCGTTTAACAAAATTACAGATCTATAGGTAGTAATGGTCACTTATCATCAGATGGTCTGCTTGCTCATTAGCTACTTCTATAATATTAGAAAAAAATACATAATTTGATGATAATGTCTACGTATAATTTTATTGGATGGATCGGACGATGGGCAATGATTCTGGTTAATTTAATCAAAACATATTTTTCGATTTTCGATTTATCTTAATAAATACATGCATATACGCCATAGTGATGTGACATAAGAAAAAATGTTTTTTGTTTTATAATAGACTGCACTAACATATTTTAAAACTCCAGGTATAACTTACTTTTGTTTGTCAGTGTCGAAGCTAATGCGAAGAGAAGTAAATGATAAATAAAAAAAAATGTAGTATCAACATTTTTTCTCAGAATATCTAAAATGAAACATAAAAAAATCGCATAACGTTTTACAGAACATATATTTTTACAAACTAAGCGTCGAACTTCTGTAATATTATCATTGTACATAATTTTGTTATTTGATCTCGAAACTTCGAAAATATTAATGCGAAGTTCAAACAATAATATTTTGACTCGTGTAGGTTTAGGTGGTAATAGAATTTATGCGAATATGCATACATTATTAGTTACATGTATGTTGTATGTTATTTAAAAAGTTACATAATTATATCCTTTTCTGAAATTACACTTGAATTCTTTGATGCCAATATTGATATAATAATTATTGTATGGTTCTAGGGTGGATATTATAATCATCTTTTTTGGAATATAGAAATAGCAAACGAGCAGTCCATGGATGGTAAGTGCCAACTACCGCCGATAGACATCTCTAATCAACTTCAGATAATATTAGACTATATCTTAAGTTGGCCACATTATTTCTAATCATAAGGACTAAGTTAGAATGCCTTCCATAAGTATGTCGTATACACCATACCGTTCAAATCAGAAAACATGATCGCTACGCTGTTGGTATTAGGCAGTAATAGGTGTAGTTCCACAACTACACCTATTACTGCCTAATACCAACAGCGTGAAGCACCACTGCTTCTGGAATTATAATGCACTGTTGTGTTCTGGTCTGAAGGCTGTGGTAAGGGAGATATACTATCCATTATAGTCCTCACGGGTAGCAACGTATTTGTGGCTAACCTTATGTGAGACTTTAATCTTACCTAAGGTTGATTACAAATGTACATGGGCGGCAGGAGCTCTTCCCATCAGGTGAGATGAATGCCCTTTGCTACTTGTACACTATAAAAACAATCATACGAAAGTAAACCGGCTACCATATCTTTCCAGCAAATGGCAACATTTATCGTATCCATTTGAAATATATTCCTACTACATTACAAAATAAAATCATAAAGCCCATAACTCAACCAATATCACCCGTGTCAGCAAAATCATTCCTCAAAAATAAATCACTGACAACAGACAATATTATGATCGCAATACAGAACACAATGTTGTTTAAGACGCGATCGCTGTTACACTAAAAAGCACTAAAGGCTCCACTATCTCCCGTTCCGCACAATAATGCTAGCAGAAAAATTGCAACGATTAATATCGTACTCCGACTGGCTATAATGCCGTATTTTTCATCATTATGTGCTCATTAAAAGGAAGGCACTGCCATGAAATCGGATCACGAAAAAAGGGAACCAGCGACGTATATATTTTATTCAATTCCTTCTTTTTGGTGTTTAAATCGGTATTAATTTCAAATTAGTCTAAGTTCCTTTGGAATGGTCTTAAAATTTAATCGTCACTTAATATTTTGAGGATTATTGTTCAATAATGAAATGTAATATCGTTTTATAAACCTTTTTTATAATTCTTTTATAAACTATAGGAGTTATAGTTATTGCAATGTTAATGATTGATAACTATGGAAACCTCTTTGGCAGTCATTATAAGTGTGCGAGGGGCGCTAGAAACTATAAACTTATTTGACGAAAAATATAGACGTCACATCTGTCATTGTCGGAAACAAATTTTAGTCTCGCGTCCGTCGCTCGTCTTGTTTTGAGATGTTATTCTATTTACTCACGGTAATACGGTTTTTCTTGCCATCTTAGCCCCACGGTTTACATATTTAACGTATAGTGAATGCACAGATTTATAGATAGACAGCGGATGAACACACACCTATATTTAGGCCTATTTTTCGGAGAGATGCTCAATGTATAATGAAAGTAATGCAAAGCCAGTCAAGCAGAGGTCGCAGAATAATAGGGATGCAAATTGAGCATTAATTTTTGTGCTAGTTGCGGGACTTTTTTCTCTTAACCTCTCATATGCTACGGCTTTGCTAGCGTTATAGGTAGAGATAAAGATTATTAAGGTTCAGTTGTCCACGAACCATAAGGATAACTACAAAAAAACGCCAAGTGCGGATCGGACTCGGGCACGATATCTATAAAAAAAAAGCCAAACAAATCACGTTTGTTGTACGAGAGCCCCCCTAAAATAGTTACTTTTTATTTTTAAAGTGAAAATAGAACTAAATTTTTTTTGTGAATATTTCTGGTATCTACCAGTTGTCGTTAATAAAATTGAGAGAAAAATGTCACGTTTGTTTGTTTCGATACGGAACCCTAAAAATTGATAAGAATTTTAGAACTTCAAGTCAAAGAAGATCCTTCACATATCCTACATTTAATCATCTATCGTATACCGTTGAAACAATATATACATTGCAACAGCTACATGGTCAAGTCCTCTACGAGTTTTATACTTAGAACGACCCGACCTAGATTTAGAGTCAATAAGCACAATGGTAATTGAAATGTCTTGAGAGGCAAGGAAATAAATTAAAAATGGAAAAATACCTTTCTTAGAAAGTACTTAGCTTGGTGTTGTCGATGTTTTTTCATATTAAAAAACCTTCTAATATAATTATCTTATGACTGATTTAAAATAGTCATAAGAAAAGATTTAATAAATATACCGTATAAATACCCGTGTTTTGCTACTAAATAGTTTACTCGCTAACCGTTGGAGGTACAGGAGAAGTACCCATGACAAAAAAATAGCTCTTACTTGCTAACCGTACAAGAAAAATGAGTGAAAATTTCATGTAAATCGAATCAGTGGTTTTTGCGTTATTGAGTAACACACAAATACACACCATCTCATTTTTATACATTAGTATAGATAGATTAAAATTGATCAATATATATACGTAACGTATACTCACAAAACCTTTCGCTGTGACCACAAACCATGCAACTGATTGCAAGTAACCCATTAAATATTAAAATAGCCATTAAGATATATCATAAAATTTACGAAGTAAACTATACATATACCTTTAAGACTCATGTATCTCATAATATAGTTATAATGCTGTTTAAAAAAACACACTTTCTACACTCAAAGCCCCGCACTAGGATTTTGCTGGCGGGTGCCATGGACAGCACCCACGACAGGAGCAAATCCTAATACAAAGACGAATATACAAACACTCAGACCCAGAACAGTAATCGAAATTCGTCACTCAGATGTCTGTCTGGTCGGGAATCGAACCCGGAACCCACTGCGCTTCAGACCGGTATGGTGGCCGCTCCGCCACGCGGGTCGTCAAATTGTAATAATTTTAGTAATGGACTTGTAAAGACCATTGGATGGAAACAATCCTTTTTTGCGTCTAACTGCTGGGCGCAAATCCTTACCCACAACTAGGGAAGGTTAAGAGCCACTTTTAGATAAATTAGATATTACTATGGTTTTATGAATTGTATACTAACTGATATGCAATCGTACGAGTATATTATAGGCGATAAAACCAGAGTAGTTCGATCACACCCACAACTATGTGTTTCCTACGTGAATCAGTTATTGCGCTTAGGTGGTTGTTGAGAGACTTATACTCGTATGTAAAGCAACCATCTTAGTCCTCGGGAGTAGACACGCATCCGTGATCGATTACAGATAGAACTCTTCTTTTATATGAAGTAAGTACTGCCGTCCACGGACATCGATAAGTAACCGATGTCCGTGGACGGCAGTATCCACTTATCATGTAAACTGCACGTTCGTATGCTACTACAGTCTGCTAAAAAAATGTAAAAACCAAACTGTAAATGACATTTTGTGGCATTTTACTTTTTCTCACACAAAGGCGAGATAAATCGAAGGGTTATTTATTGTTTTTCTTATAAAGTACACCCTGTAGCCTAAAGGCATAAAATCTCCATAACGTTCGCACCCATAGAGGGTGATAAAACAATTGATGTCAGGACATCCATTGTATACTACGCTATAAACTTCATTTACATGTGAACGATGGCTGAACGGATTTCATATTTGTTTTAGCTTGAAGTATTTTATGAAAATATAAGATCTAAGGTTCTTACAAGGCGTTACTCAAGACTTATAGTTACTTGGTTTCCTTTTAGAAATGAAATGAAATAATATACCTACATATTTTGTATAATATACATATACATGTTTCATTTGTTAGTCTGCTGAATTTTTTCGACTCGACTCTTATGTATTTAAGTGATTACATTTTATAGCCCTTAGTTTTGTTAACATATACATGTTTATTTATATACATATAATAATCGTTTCGAGATTTTATAACTTATTTTTGATACACTTTTTTGCTATTTACATCGACTTTTCGCTATCATAATTGGTTGCCTGGATAAAAAATAATAAATTTGTAAGTTATTCTAGTATTTAAATTCATTTAAATCGTTAATAATATCATCAATTCGCATCCGTTTAACAATTTATTGAGTTCATTCTCAAAACGTCACTTTCAATGAGCTTATAAAATAAGCGCTAAGTTACAAGCCCGTCGGATATGATTATACATAATTACTTACTAAAGATTAAAACGGGAGCGGAAACTTTGCACTGTTATAATTGCAAAGTCAAACGTTTTAACCCTTTTGCTGTGCATTTTTCCTACAAAGAGCAAACAGTTTCTTTTACAGTATAAAGGCCTGCTTTTATGTGCAATTTTCATTATTACTTTGCGCTTATTCGTTGCCTAAAATTATGTTTTATCTAACAAATGTTTACTGAGATAATACTGTCGGATTATCTTTTCAAAGTATCTAATAATTATGTATTCGACAGAAATTAATCATATTTGATTGACCGTTGTGATTTGAATTTGATGAAACGAAAATGCGTTACTAACCCTGCTGACGGCGCAATACCCAGATCCTCTCTAAATCACGGTAACGATTTTACTTCATAGCTTGTAAAAGATCTCAATTTGGTATATGTGAAATAAGATTTTTTATACTTATTAAGTCTAACGATACGGCAGACGGATCACCTGATGGTAAGTAGTCACCGTCGCATTTGCAACAACAGAGGAGTCGCCAATGCATCGCAGGTTGTGAAGGAGAGCTCTTTTCGCACCTTTTTTGAAGAGCCCCGTGTCATAACGCTCCGGGAATACCTCGGGAGGAAGTTTATTCGACAACTTGCACGTTTGCGGCAAGAAAGAGCGTGCAAACCGAACCGTGGAGGACCGCCACGAGTCCAGTTGGTGTAGATGGAACTTCATTTTTTCTATATTATACGCGTATACTATTATATTTTGGACGACCCGCGTGGCGGAGCGGTCACCATACCCGTTTGACACGCAGTGGGTTGCGGCTTCGATTCACGGCCCGACAGACAGACATCTGAATGACGAATTTAGATTTTTGTTTTGGGTCGGGGTATTTGTGTATTCCTCTTTGTGTGTCCATGTCACCCGCGATATAGAAGAAAAGTGTGTAAGCGTGTATAAGCTATATGTATATACCATACTATAATTTTAAAATATTTATATTTAAGCTTTTATGTATGTATGTTTGTACGTATTGGTATCAAATAAATTAATTTTCTGAACAAATACAAAAAAAAAAAAACAAATATTACTAAAACGTTATTTTTTATGTTTAAAATAATATTTTTTATATATTAAATTATAAGCTTTCTACTGTATCTCTATTTGTGGTGGGAATTTAGAAAAACTTTTTTTTATTTATGTAAGAACTATGCATTGTGCGTATTTTATACAATAAATAAGGTTTGATTTCATTTTATTTTATTCGCAGAGGGTGAGCTACCCCCTCAGGAGTCGAGCGGGGTGGCTGGGAAAGCAGTATTGGTATCAGTATCGGTGGCAGGCGCGTATATGATACTAGTGTTAGCGTTGATGGTGTATTGCCGTCGACGTCGGCTGAGGAGGAGACAACGAGGTTTGTTTCTTATCTTTTATTATATTATAAGCGGGTACCTTGATAACGACACTATTACCTGCTTATAAAACGCCGCTTAGCTCCGGGCGTTCGCCACGTGTACATCGGTCGTATTTCTTTGTTGCGTTTAGTGTTAGGATTCTGTTCCTCTCAACTTTATTTTTGTCTCGTTAATTAAATTTCTTTTTTTTCTCTCATCTTCTGATTTCTAATAATATATATTACTGTATCAATATCTTATTTTTCCGGCGACTGACTGCAACCGCGAAATAATCAATAATAAATACAAGATTAACATTATTTTTACTTTAACCCCTT
>DWLI01003486.1:0-11784 GCA_018249915.1 Cecropterus dorantes dorantes
ACTGTGATGGAAACACTTGAACAGATGTATTCGCCCACCCACGAAACACGAGAAATTCTTAGTGTTGGACTATGAACCCTTATGCTAAGCGTACATCATACTAAGCGTATGTGAAATCTACCAATCTGGACTTGGACTTCACTTGGACTTCCTTGGAATCAAGGATTTGGACCATGCAATAAATTATTCCCGAATGGGTCTCTCCTTGGGCGAGTGGATATTGTAAATTGATAAAGAATAACTATGAGAATCATTTGTATAATGATGAATATCATTATTCCCGTGAATGAATATGGAAAATACAGTTATACCTATCTTTTTATCTGCTTCATTTAAATTCACTTGGCGTACATGGACAAACAAAAGTAAATATGTGACGCATCAAAGGTTCCTCATAAATTAAAATTTTCATAAATGGATGCGTTTTTTTTATAAATTAATAGTATGTTTCGTATGAATGCATCTTTGCTTTCATTAAAACACATTCCTAAGGAGGAGTATCTCTTGAGTAGCTGTTTCAAAGCTCCTTTGTTTTAGTAAAGCCACAGCAATGGACAGATTACCTCTTAATGGAAAAATGTTCACAGTTATGAAGATAATTACAGAAATGTGCTCTTTATCGGGTTACACAGAAAGCCTATTAGAACTTTTAGATTAATAGCTTTTAGATGTGGCTGGTCGTTGTTATGGCGTTAAGTTTAATTTAATTGTAGTAACACTGTTGCAGTAAACATAATATTACCCGTAGATGTGAAATAATGGAAATTGAAAAAACATATCGCAAGGTAATAATAAATGAGACATTAGCGAGAGATGTATTGAAGTGAAAACTTCTTTGGCCACGTTGAGCATTTTGTGGTAGTTACGAGCTCGCGACACCGACATGCTAAAATTTAATTTAAGTTACCTTGGATTTGACGATAGATGGCATTAGTAGTTGCCGGTACTGTGTAAGTTTTGAGATCAGTCCGGGTCGATCAGTCGATCTCACTTTGCAATACGTCTTATATATGTCGTATACGTGTTAAACGTAATTGGTTTTCATTAAAAGACATTATGTGTTGTTTATTGTTTTGCACAGAATCGAAAAAATATCGATTATAAGAGATATTAAAACATGACATACTGCTTCATTACTTCTTAAATCGGTACAAAAAATATTTAATACCTTAAAGTGTAGTGTTTATTTTTTAAGTGTCAAGTAATACCTACCTCCAACATGTTCAAGCGATTGGTGTCACAGAAGTTGCGGCATCCGATCTCAGTGCTCATGTACCAGCCGTTGAAGGCGTTAGCGGTGAACTCGATGCCGCCGCAGTCGAACCGCATGCTGGACACCGCTGGAAGTGCGTACCAGCGGAGTTCCAGCTCTTCGAACCATTCATATCTGGTAGTGTGGCAAATAAAACTCTATTATATAAGTATTGTATTAATATATAAATTTAAAGTTTTAAAATTGCATGCCTCAACGGAAGGGATTTGGCGAAACTACAGTGTTACCATCGATCATTTGTACGTACCCATTTTTAGGCAATAAAAATTTGCATTTGAATAGACTTTGGGTCTGGTCGAAACGTAAACTATAAATACATACAATAAGTAATGTTAGTTTTCTGACTAAAAATACATACGCACAAATAAAAAAAAATATCTTCATTGTGATTTCATTTGACTACAGAATACCTAATATAGTTGGTACGTAAAAATATGTCGCTGATATTTTTCACGAAAGGAGAGTATTTTTTTTTGTTGCTTTATATAATATATTGCTCTATTGTTTTTCATATCTTATTAACATCAACTTTCGCTTGCCATAATTTCATTAATTAACTTATCGAACGCAATAAGCAAAATTAGGTAAGAAATTAATTAATATTACAGTAGAAAGTTTTTTCTCTACGTAATTATAATCTTACGTTCTTAAAAGGAATTTTATGTCGTACTATTGTATTCATTTTTAACTAATGATAATAATAAAAACTTTATCAAGTTTTTATTATTATCATTAGTTAAAAATGATTATTTTATTTACTTTACAAAATGGATATATTTGTATATTTTTGTTTCCATAAATCACAAATTATCATTAAATCATCCACATACAATTAAAGCTTATATTTATAATTAGATATTTGTACGTGGACACAAGATAGTATAGGCCATAAAATGTTCCCATGATATGTAGTAGTTGCTGCATCTATGATCTTCATGGAATTTAATGTTCATCAAAAAGGACACACGAGGCCTATCTTAAAGCGGTCTAAATTGGCACGTACCCTTTCTACCAGAATAAAGTAACATATCCGCTAATTTAAATATTTCTCGAATTACTACATAAATCTACTCAAATCTCAATACGTAGCATAATCTAAAAGACTTGTAATATCATAAAAATATATCGAGTACGGTCATGAATAGGTCGTTAAATAAAATCTGATAAAGTTTGCGTGTATCGTAACACAACTTCAATACACGCACGAGACGTGCGAATCGGAACTATTAAGATAAGATTTATCGCGCCATGTATTATATCCGATGTTCAGATAATGTAATAGGAGATAGGTCACGTGAGGATAGTATATATCACAATAGTGATAACAATTAGAGTAAAGAAATATTTGCAGTTGGATTGCGAATCTTGTCGAAACAAATTATAACTTTCATTGTAGACTATTTACAAATGATAATAGTATGTTATAACATTATGAACTCTTTTTGGTCGTAAATAATATACCCCTCGTAAGGTGTATCGGTTATGGAGTCAAATCAGTAAAAGAAGTAAGGGATAGTCCATAACGCATTGCTTTTCACAAAAAATTAAAATATGTAATGTCTTTCTCACGCATTTTCAATATTCAAGTATTCGCTTGTTTTAAATAAGGATACATATTTATAAAGCAAAAGATTAATGATCGGTTTGGACTTTTTTTCTGAAAAAATGGTCATATACTCATATGATGGTCAACTCCCACAATCTACCTACACCTTACTTAAACTTTATACATAACTCTAAAGTTATGCTTGTAAATATTTTTCTAAACAACGATTTTTACATAAATTTACATACAAGACATGCATCGGCTGTATCCTAGTTATTTTTTCTTATTACACACTTTTATTTAAATAAGACAGTACCCACATGCCGTTATTTTCGAAGTGAAAAATGTGTCGGTAACAATTTTCGGGATTTTCGATAATGTTTACATTCACATATGTTAAAGCTTTCTACGAATGGCAAGAATAGTCCACAAATAAAGACAGATAAATAACTTTATTTTGCTACCGTACAAAATGAGAAAACAAACAAACTAAAGAATAACTTGTTATTTTGAAGTAAATGTATGAAGACATTTCCAAGAATGTCCACTTAACACTATAAGGCCCAAGTAAAAAACAAAGCCTGTTTAGTTATTTAATTATTTATTGAGTGGATCTTTTATGTTATACACTAAAATAGAAAAGGAATTAATGGATACTGTAATGTAATAAGTTACACAGTAGTAGAAGATCTACTCAAACTGTAGAACCTATTACATTATAGGGGTTAGATTAACTTTCATAACAACAGACTTTTCTGTTTTGTTCTAGGAATAAAATAGACTTTCATCTCTTCTTTTCTTTAGAATTTATACTATTTATTTTCATCATACCATGAAAATAATATAAAAGCCTCTTTGTTGAATGATTGATTGTAAGGTACGTAAACTTAAATCAATACAAGCATTGTAACGCACAATTTATTTCTCTATTACGGAGAGCACTCAATCAACACTTAGGAGGTCCCTAACAGCGTATTAACGCCTGTTAGCATTATCAAACGTGATATTATTGAATAGGCTCCGGTCCGTGGCCTATTTATGGGCAATAAACGCAGATTGGAGATCAGCGGACCGCTCTTTTACGATACAATCTCACGCCGGCCCGACTGTTCGCCTTTGCCGCACAAAGCATAATGCATTCTCGTATTTTTATGCCGGCATAAATCCGTAATGGATAGCAGTATGTTCAGACATTGTTAAATATTTAACGTCTGTGGTGTTTACATGTGGATTAATTCAAAACAAAACGTATATATGTATGGATTAATATTTTAAAATGTTTCGAAGTCTTTGAATGATAAATCAACAAGTTGGATCTGGAGCTATAGTAGCTATTTAAGATTTTTTAACATGAACTAAATATATATAGAACTATGAATGCCTCCAGTAACTTAGGTGATAAAAGCAAAAGATTCTTTAAAAATAAATCTCCTGGGCCTAAAAAACACACGAAAATTCAAACATTAAAAATATTTTGCAAGTAGAAAGTCATGGTCAAAAGAAAGGTATTAATGAGGCCTATTACTAATTTCTATGTAACTAAAACTATAAAATATGTAGTACTTACGTAGGATGAGTCATCGGAATCTCCATGATCAACTCCCGGGGAATTTCAAAGTAATCCGGGTCCTTCCCGTTAGCAGACAGTACCAGGGGAAGTATGTCCCATGCCGTCCGGGGAGGCTTCCAACCCAGTTTCAAGCATAACTGCAACAAATATTTTTAATTGGTAAAACGCTCTCGGTTATCACGTTGACAACGCCGTGTAAAGTGCAACCTCTTGTGATTCTCCCTTATAATTCAGCAAAGAAGCAGAGAATTCAGCAATGTTATTTAATGGTTGATTAATAATATGGCTTTCCATGTATACTTGACTAGCTGTGCCTCGCGGTTTCATCCGATACTACATAAAAAAAACAAATATTACAAGTTATATTGTCTATAGCCTTCCTCCATAAATTTACTATTCAACACAAAGATTTTTTTAATTCGAGCCAGTAGTTCCTGAGACTAGCCCGTTCAAGTAAACAAACTCTACTGTTTTATAATATTAGTATATACGATGTTCAAGGTACCGGATCTATAATTGACTCATAATCGAATACTATCTAAAGATAACTATCAAAATTCATATTTTTAATTATTATCAGCTATCAGGTGTACCTACTCTATATTTTTTCTCATTTCTGTAAAAGATTAAACTGGCGAAAAAGCTTATCTAGTGTAATTCCCTCATCATACAACTGGTAGTATATTTAATGTTCGGCATTATTTATTCCTCACATATCATTAACAATATTGCAACACCACATATCTATGAGGATTTTAATCATGAACGTAGTATCAAAAAGGGACTACATCACCGAACAATAATTCTAACCGACTGGGGGTGAGCAAACAACAGGTGCACCCGAAGTCAGATACGTCAATAGGGATTGATTTATCTGCAGCGGATACCGATATTTTACGTTTTTGAAGGATTGATAGCGTAAAAACGTTTATTTTTTGTTAAATGTGTACATCAAACGAAAAATACTAAAGGTATTATGTTCGTAGACATAGCGAATTCTAGCTTAAAATAGTTCCACATTGGTTCTGCTTTAAATGCCGCTTTACTATTTAAGGAACAGTAGATACTTCAACTCCAATACACGCACAAAACTCATAATAGATAATTTACCCATACATAGGTACACTTTGTGAAACAAATTATCCCGATCTAACAATTCATTAAGGAATATATATTTACTGACATTTGAAAACATAATAAGTCCATGCCAGTAAAAGCAAATAATTTAAACTTGTACAAATGCGTCGGTATCTTTGAAGACTTAATTAAACGCTTCATGTACACAGGTATCTCTTTCTCTTTCAAATTAGAACACACCAGTCATACGAGATATAGAGCAGCGAGCATGGCTCTGTAGTTGAGTGACTAAGAGTTCTAATATTTAAATGTCTGTTCCAAAATAAATAAATTTAATTTTATATCAAATACTACCTGCGCCTTGCGGTTTCACCCGTTACTACATTAGAAAAAATGAAATAAACTAACGTAGCGTGATGTTATACGAGTATAATAAAAATAACTCGTTTTCTACACTTATAAGCCCGCACTAAAATTTTCTCCTGTGTCATTAATGCCGTGGACACACAAAGACGAATACACAAACACCCAGACCCAGAACAGAAATCTATATTCATCATTCAGATGTCTGCCTGGCCTGGAATCGAACCCGGAACCGGCCAACGCGTCAGACCGGTAAGGTGACCGCTCCGCCGCGCGAGTCGTCATATAGCCTAGTCTTTCTCAATAAATGGGCTATTCAACACAAAAATATTTTTTTCATTCGAACCAGTAGTTCCTGAGAAAAGCACGTTCAATCAAACAAACTCATCAGCTTTATAATATTAATATAGATATGTTACCTCAGTAAACTCGCAATGCATCGGATCACCGAGAATGGTACCATCCGGTTGTTTGTAACCTGCGTAGCTTATGAGCTGGCTGTTCCATATCCTGTAGTCGTGTTTCCCATCCGTGCGTTGAGGGAAAACAGTCATTGCTGACCTGTGGAAACATAATATTTATCTTGGGGGTATTTATTTTTAGGCTAATTTTAACTCCCTGGCACTGACCTCTTGGTAACTTGTATAATAACATAACAGATATTTTTGGTACTGAGATTTACACTAAACATGATTTTTTAAAAATATCGGTTCGGCTAAAACCTAATATGTTTATGTAAAGATAATTTAGACGTTTTTATTTATTTTAAATATATTTAAAACTTTAATAAAAAAAACTGATAGCATCAAAACTCTGTGTATGTATCATGTTTAAGTCAGATATGATAAAAGACTAAGTAACTAAGTAACTAAGAAAATAAAAGCATATATAATACGTTATAACAATTATAATCTTGACACCAATAAATTAATCTTTACTTACTTTATATTGCAACATATTTTACTACGTTCTCAGACAAATAAAAGTAGTAGTAGAACATAAGAACATAATATTTTGAATCAAATTAATGCTATAAATAAGATACTGCAGGTCATGTCTGCATACTGCACGCAATGTCTTTACATTGCATAGCAAATATTTAAACGTCTGGCAGACATTCGCATCATTTGCAAAATATTATGGAGTGAAGGATGTACTTGTCCGATAAATTCGATGCGCATACAAAACTTAGACATGAAGTTATGTTATGCTGCAGACGAATCAAACTGAAAAATACGGCTATTATGCGAAAATTTCATTCTATGTAAAACTGACGTATTTAAACAATTCTTTCTAAACTCGAGTTAACTTAGATATATACGTAAGATTTAAAAAATGAATCGGTTGCGAATTAAGATGAATTTTATACTTTGTCATGTGATGCGATGCGACTTACACGGCTCCATGGATACACTAGTTAAAAAACATGATAGTTTTCTTATAAACATAGAAAGTTTTTCTACTATTTCAGTAAGGTTTCCTGAGCAATCGGTGCTATTAAGATTTAAAGAGCAGTGCTCATATTTGCTTCGTCTTCCTAAATTTATCCTCTATTCGTCACTTTTCCATAAATTAGGCCCAATTTACGTAAATCAATTTATTTTTTGTAAATGTGAGTGAAATAATTGACACAGTATAAAGCAAGATAATTGATTTTCTAGAATTGTATAAGAATGTTTACACAAATATATTAAGGGTAAAATTTGCAATATTTTAATGCAGACATTGACAAGGGATTCTTAATTTCATGTGACATTTGCTTACATCCATACAATTACATTCAAGAGTTTATTGACTTACATTTTTGACTTTGTCTAAACATAGACACATTTGTGATAATTGCTTAAAGTATAGGATATGTTTGCGTTGACAAATTTTTCATTCAAGTGTCAACCGTTTTAGGAGGCTTTCACACTTTTGCAACGAAACACATGAATACATTAGAAATAGTTGTGACGATCGTATCTCAAAGATAGTATCGGAATAGTTCTACTACTTTTTATTATGTTAGGTCAATCCCGTGATTTTCACCACTGATATTATGGTTGCATATGAACAGCAGAATCCAATGAAAAAATTTTGCAAGTGATGTTTAGAAACAAGTTTTTACGGGAAGCGTAAGTTTCCCGTACAAACTATATCAAGAGTGTGACGTATTATATGTACATTGCTAATCAATTTTAATATTAGTGTACGCAACAGGCATAATATTTGCATTAAGTAAATGTGCACTAATTCTTATGGGCATGTCGAGATTTGTGCACATCTGGTTAAACCAACGTATTTGGCTCCGGATCTATTTACTTCCACGTTTCCGTTCACCAGAACCTTTTCTAAATTAACTCTATTTCATCTGGCGATGTGGCCGACATGGAAGAGCACATATATCACACCCAAAATATATAATCATACGTAAATCATATCTAATCTAAAGGTTGATCAACGTTGGGTTCAGCCGGGATTAAGATAGAAGAGCGATGTTAACATATCATGAAGATTCGTAAAACATACCTAATATTCCCTTTGTTGGTGCTGTATTTGATGTGATTGCAAAGAGCCTCGAACATGCCGCTGGTAGTGGTGACTTGACGACAATCGAAGACCTGCAGAAAAAAAAAATTCTATAACAAATCCACAATACATAAAAATAATATGAATAAGAAACCCTGGAAATCCTAAAGATACTCTACATACTACTACTCGTATCCGTCTGTCACCTGCCACCAGCCTTAAAATATTAATTTCAATATAACGATGTTATATTGCCCCTGTCTAGAACTTACCTTCATCAAATAATAATCAGAACCAGACCTGTGAACCGCTTAGCATGCATTGTTTGTCCTGTAAGCTAATTTGGTTCGAATCATTGAGTTCCAAACTATCCGTCCCATCGGCTACAAGCACAGAGATAGCTCAAGCTTTGAATTTCAGATCTAGAATATATTGGTACTATAAACTACAAACATGCTTCAAGATGCCTGTACCTCTGACGATGACGTAAATTATTTTCATTTAATTAATTCTGAATACAGTTTCTGTCTATTCGTATGAATGTTTCATAGTGGCAAACTTTAATAACGTTATCATACTTGGAGAGTTAGACTTACTCAGAGATCTTCGAGCGGGTTAAAAACTTTCGTTCTATATCCATTGTCTTATAAAATAAAAACATTGCCGTCTTCGGTAATTATAATTAGGGAATAAGGCCCTAGTTATGAAATGTTGTTCGTTCAATATTGTAATATTTTATTTTAGGTAACAAAACGTAACTAAACAAACCTGTTTAGTTATTGTGACTTATGACACATTTAGATGGTAGAGTTGCAGTGAAACTGTTTCTCAAGATAATCCCACATTTTTTTCCTGCATTGGTTCATCCCATGCAATTGTTATGGATTAAATTATTTCTTTCTCTTGCTCTCGACCATGGATAGGATTACTTTTCCTAACATAACTGATTACAACACCATAACTAACATTTGTTTTTATAAAATTCATAATATGATATTATGGATTTTATAAAAACTTATACTTTACACGAAACGTTTAAATTTAAATATATTTAATCGAGAAATCTAAGAGAGTCAAGATACATTAGCAAATTTATTAAAACCACCGCTTAGTCGCGGCAAGCACTTCGTCCTAAGCCGAGGGTTAAACGTAGAAAACAGACACGCGTCAATAAAATTGTAAATCAGTACACAAAACGCGTTACTCATCCTCTCGTTTCGAGCCAAGCAATCTATTTAAGCGGTGTAATTACTAAATGTAGTCGCTAACATCAGACGGACTTAAAAGTGGTCTCGCTAATGCCGATTTAAGTCTCCGTGATCCTCGAAAGGAAACTGAATGGAAGCTGGAATAAATTACTCGTAATGCCATTACAATGTCGCGACTCAATCAACCGTCGTAATTAGAAAAATATTGGGATTTACTTAGCTTCTGCGGGGACTTTGCAGGCTTTTACCGGTCTGTTTCGCGGGGTGTTAATAGGGTTAATGAAGTTTTACTAGAGATGTTTTGTCTCGGAAACAATATGAACATAAAGGAATTTAAAATTAAGAATAGAATTAAACCTATAATAGGGTCACACAGTTAAAAACTTTTCTATTTACACAGATTGACTCACAATGATTTATTACTTGATAATAGTATACTGTTGTTGTATTTTATATGATTTCTTTGTAAGGGCGTTGTTGATTTCAATGTCGGGCTGATTATTTCGTGGTAGCACGGTAATTTAATACAGTACTGCGACACAAATGTTCTCGAAAAATCTGTGTTAGCTCACTAGCTACCTTTCATACGTATATTATAAATTTCAAGACTCACCGCTTTAAAGAGCTATCAGTGCCGGTAATTAACATTGGACAGCAGCTCTCAAAGCTTATCTAAGACCTTGTTGGCAGTTTGAAATATCCTACCCTAATTGGCCTTTAAATTGTTAGTTCCTTTATTAAGCCGCATTGAAGTATCATACATGGAATATGATCCAGACCTCGTTTAGTAGAACGAATGAATCATGCCCAAATTGGGATTTAATAAGGAGTGTAGTCCAAACTATGTATGCATAAGTAATTTCTATGTTACATAGCACATATTGATGTAGAAGTTATACAATGTTATTTTCTTTGTTTATAATCTGTGCTTTCAGCACCCAAAAGTCACCAAACTTGGTATTTGATTAGTTACAGCGGAGTAAAACAATGGAACTACCAAAGTTTCGTTTGTTTTGCAGTTATAAATATGTTTGTACAGCAAGCTTTAATGCAGAATAAATATAGGTCTTTACGTTCAACGAACTACTGTGTGCTACTAAGATTTATAAATGAGCTAGAAGTTATACGAACTACAGAAGCAGCTGAGTGGAAATTAGATATTTACAAGTTACACAACAGCATTTTGATGAAATCCTTTAATAAATGTATTTTTTTAAAATAATGAATTGTTTAGAATTTTTAAATATAGCAACTTACGTACGACTTTATAAATTTTAAACTTTAAATTTTGAAGAATCTCTACAACAAAATATAACCTAATATTAATGTTTCTGTTATTTAACTGAAAGTTAGTCTATAACCTCAAATTAACGTTATTATTATCACTACTATATTATTTTGTACGTAATACATTTTTGGTTATTAATATTGAAAAAATTAAATTGTAAAAACTTTAGCTACAAGCGTTACTTGCTTAAAAAATAACTCGTGACTGAATCCATAAAAACTATATGGTGGCACCACTGAAATTTTATCCATCATCATACTTTTTATTACTAGTTTTCAACCGGCTATGGCTCCACTTAAAGTTAGGCTTAGAAGTTGTAGAACATGCATATTACAGGTAAAAACCACCTATTTTATAATACAGATGCGAAAAGAGAATTCAGCTCACCTAAGTGGAAACGGCAGGTGCCACCCTTGGACAATGAACATCAACTCTATTTCTAGAGTAGAGTTGAGATCAGTCACTGGTGCGTTACTACTAATGAGGATTAAGTCGGAAAGCCACAGGTAATTATCTCCTTTCGACTATACTATTTAAACCAATACAGCAGCGCTTATAACTCTCTGCCTAATAACATGCAGAAATATAAGTAGCAGTAATTCTACCACCATCGTATTTATAAAACTCGTTACTTTGGTCACTTTTACCACGGTTAATACTTATTACCGTAAAGTACTTATTTGTTAATATAGGTCATTCAGTATGCCAAATTTCAGCGAAAACTGATGAATAGTTTTTGCGTCACAAAGTAACAAATACACCTTAAATAAAAATCCTCAAGAAAAAATAATCTTAATAATATTATAAGTAAAATATCTTCAATCTATACTAATATTATTGAGCAGTAGAGTTTGTTTGGTTAAACAGGCTAATCTCAGGAACTACTGGATAGAATTTAAAAAATCTTTTTGTATTGAATAGTCCATTTATTGAGGAAGGCTATAGGCT
>DWLI01003487.1:0-11784 GCA_018249915.1 Cecropterus dorantes dorantes
GGTGGAATTCCTGTTCAATATGAAATTGCATACTCAACTGCTTGTTCAATTTGTCAGCATGCCTGTTTGCTACGATTTTGTATGAAAGTTTAGCATTAAATACCTAAGCATACTTTCAACCGCATATGCGACATTTTTTCCTATTTTTTCCTATTTGTACGAGGAAAGAATAAATTGAATCCAACTCTAATCTGAGATCGCAAATACGTAACCGAGCGTTACTAAGTTATTCTGAAAGGAAGGATTATTTTGCCCGTCTAATGCACGTTAGTTGCTAAGCTTCATATATAATCTAACATAATTTTGATTATAAATTAATAACGCTCTACTCACCGCAAACGTATATAGATGACAAAAATGTTGACTTAATTTTCAGATAAATCTACACATAATATAATGTAACATCGAATATTAATATTCAATGTTAAAAATGCATTAATAATATCAAAGTCCTTTTAAATATTTATTTTTTATCATGAGTTAAATGAATTTTACTTTACTTTTAACAATAATAATAAAAAAAACATAAATGTGTGTTCAATTCACACACGGCAGAAGTATAACTTAATATTTGTCATTAATATTTATTTTTAATATATTTTTAAACAAAATATTTATTTTTAATATTTTTAAAAATATTTTTCATATTCCATATTTGAACTACAAGATACGTAGTAAAATCGCTAAACGTGATTCAAAAAACGGACAACGCCATCTAGTTGCAGCGTTGGGAACTGCTCTCGTAATTTCGCATTTTTATTTTATCGAGTTTCAAATCACAACGACTCTAAAGATGTCTCACTTCATTAAAATTATTTTGCGCAGAAGCACACACTAAGCATTAAATAATACATTTTACGATAATTACGTTTCGAGAATAATTCCTCTATGTCTATTCAATGATTCCACTAGACTGCAATATGTTACTTTATTGTTAGTAAACAACGCAAAAAGTGGAAACACCGATGAATAATGCATCTCATCTTATTGCTTCATATCTCGTCTAGTAATAAGTAAATATCAAACAATCCCACATTCCGACTTTCTTAAGATGTGTGTTAAATTAAGCAATTCTATGTCATCCGATCCGGTATTGGTATATTCAGATAACGGCAGCATTCAGCATTTTCAGTACGCATTTACAGCTAAATGATTTCTTGTGTTACATACTCCAACGGCGCCACAATTTTTGATTTCTGCCTTTTACTTTCTTCTAAAAGGCCAAAATAGTTCTTCAGCTTCTACTAGTTAGACTAGTAATTTCTGTCTAAAGTAGTAGAGTTAGACTATTTTAATTACATTTCTATGTAGTACATGGTTTCAAGGTTAATCAATGACTGGTTTCCTAGTATGAAGCGCTTTAGCTTAGGTAGTCCTCAAAAGTACACTTTTACGCTTTTAAAACACATTGTCGCAGTTTTCTCATGTGTCGCGGTGCCATGGACACACAAATACGAATACACAAACACCCAGACCCACAACAGAAATCTAAATTTATCATTCAGGTGTCTGTCTGGCCAGGGATCGAACCCGGAACCACCTGCGCGTCAGACCAGTATAGTGACCACTCCGCCGCGAGGGTCGTCAAGTCAAAGTGCCAATGTATTTGAGTTTCATTTAATATTACCCTACTATTTTGTTTGAATTTGGTTTTAACGGTTATGGACAGCAGTAACTTAATACAATCACGTGGTCAAACTTCCTGAATAGTGCTATTATATAAAAACGTACCCTTGTCTTTGCCAATACCATCTATTAAATAAACATCTATTAAACCACATGAATTCGTTTGTTTAATGTAAACACTTGTGTGCTCAAAATAATTATTATCCAGTTCCAAAGGGCATCCGACAACGGATCCTATATCAGCGGAGAACTTTATAAGCATGATCACATTTCAGATATCTTATATAGAAATTCTGACCGTGTAGCTGTATCCGCAAAACTCGAAAAAGTACTTATAGGTTTGACTTGAAACTGTTACACAATGTTGTAATTCTATATAGGAATATTTATCTTTTTTGTTGAAATTCTCTAGAGATCAAGTACAATTCTTTTTTATTTATCTGAAAATGAATATCAAACAACATCAACATAGTCGAAAATGTAAATGTTTACCTTGTGTATAAGTCACATTATTTTTATATACTAACCTAACCCAACCTAACGATAGGGCAGACGGACTACCTGATGTAAAGTGGTCTCCGTCGCCTATTTGCAACATCAGAGGAGTCGCCAACGCATCGCCGGCTTTGAATTGCTATTCAAAGTTTCATTAAAATGTCGTCCGGCGACGATACCGGATCGGATCGTCGAACATGGAAATATTCTTACGTATTCATGACGATTACGTAAACATGTTTTCGGTAATCGTCAGGTGGTTGTGGGTCAAATCGTAACGAGGCCGACCACTGCGTGACATTTACATTTGAGAATCAACATGTGGACATTAGCGAGGGTTACGGCGTTATATGGCGTTATATGGCGGATTCACGGCTGGTGTGAAGGAAAATGTGACGATTGAATGGCCCGCGGGGCAAAATGATCCCCACGCAATTTAGCTAATCTTATAAAATGTATGCTTCGTGGATTTCAACAGAAATGAAATGCTGCAATTTTTTTTCTGAACTTTTAAGGCTACGAAGTTTCACGAAGCTATTGTTTAAAACGATCGGTTTACATATTTTTTATAATATTTAGTTATATAAGTTATTTGAAAATCTGAGTCAAACCATTACATGTAATTTATCTCTATGGATATAAGACACAAAGGACAAACGTATTTTGAAGAATATCTCATACCTAATTCCTTAGGAGCAGTTGTACCATAATACACATGATAATATTTAGGGTAAGATGAACGCCATAACACTTACAACTTTTCATAAAATCTTAGTAATTTAGCCATAAAAAAATAAATAAATAGTTATTTAAAATCTGCAACAAATTAAAATGTAAACGAATCTGATGTAAATTTACACCTACTTAACACGCTTAAAATAGGCTTTTGTGTAATTAACATAAACACGTTTAATATAATCGGTTATAACACGTTTTGGTTTGAACCCAAACGCCTCAATAGATACGAGATTACTAATCGATACACGCAACACTCGATTTATGTGTGACATCGAATAAATAATTTGAATATCTACTAAATAATTTCTATAGCAAGTTGTCTCCTGCTGTGAAGAGTAAAAAAAGAGTAATCAATAATAATAATTATATAAAAAAGAGTGACTTTTTTACTTATTCCTCCGTTGTCTCAACCCCCTAAGAAGGGAGACCCCGATACGAGAGGTTTCCATCTGACGCGAGTGAGTACTTACTACCAGACGAAATTCGTCGTATCTACGCCTGGTTATGTGAAAGTCTAAGCCACGGAGCCTATGTCAAATCTATCAATAGGATGGCTTTTTTATAATGATGTTTTTTATACGAAAGGTTAGGAGGTAAGCAAGCTTTTATAACAAAATAGCATTTTTATACCTCGACTTTTTGACTTTAGTTTCGTTTCGATTCCCCACACGCTTAACAACCTTGTTGCCTTTTTTGTTTTCGAGGGGGAAACCTTCAAAGGGTACTCGACGCCGGATTATGTGGGATTTTTACCGCACTAAAACCCCCCGGTGGCCGCCCTAAGCGCTGTGTGGAGAACTCCGGGATCTCCAACGGAACCCTTAAACCAAAACAATTGTTAGACAGAAATAAGAAAGCTCAACAAGAGTAATGACTAAAATTCAACTTAAAACTAACTCAAAATACTTATATATACTAATACAAGTAGGTGATAACTATCTGATAACGTTACTCATAGTTATACTTATTTATAAATTAGCCTCTAATAAAATTTAAAAATATATGTATATATACTATATATTTTTCTTATCTGTCCACTGTCTACTAGTATCTATCTATCTTGTTTCTATCCGATACGTATATTATCTATTACTTTATTATTATTAATTATGTATTAAGTATCTGTGTCATCTTGTCTATTTTATCAAGCGTTTATTGATTTTAAGACCACAATTGCACATAAACTTATGATTAATAACCGGCCAAGTGCCAGTGCAGTCGGATTCGTGCACGAAGGGTTCCGTACCATTATTTATAAAAATATATATTTGTTGTATGGGCATCAAATATTTATTTTATTCTATTTTTAGTATTTGTTGTTATAGCAGCAACTGTGAAAATCTGTGAAAATTCAACTGTCAAGCAATCCATTTCATGAGAAACAGCCTGGTGACAGACAGACGGACATATAGCAAAGTCTTAGTAACAGGATTCCGTTTTTACCCTTTGGGTACGGAACCCTAAAAACCGGAAGCACTTATTAATAACAACAATTCCTATTTAGATGACCACGTGACTACCCACTGGACTAGTCTCTTCATAAATAAAAATAATTATTGCCACGCGGGTCTGTTGTGTCAACACAAATTTATTATGCAAAGTGGAAATATTCCATTTATTGATCGAACGTTTTATACCGATTTACCTGTTACTTATAATTTTACCCGATACTTATATTTAGTTGCAGAGGCCTGAAGCATTCCACCAGAAAGATAAAAGTTTTTAAACCGTTCGAAAGAGTTGAGAGTCTAACAACTGATACCAGAATCGAAAGAAGTCTGTCTTCCGTAGCTTAATATATTACCATTGGGTAAAGTTTCCCATACAAGAGGGATGTGCTCACATCTTATAAGCATATAATAAATATTCGAACAACAAAATGTAGTATTTGAGATATGTGCTATAAGCTTACAGCATATTGAAGTTCAATATGCTATTTTATAAAAAAAAACTTGGAACCTTAGTAATCTAATTAGTATTAAAATGTAGTTCTTAAAGTTCCGTCTTCGTTCTATATTATTTGTATAGACACACAGCTATTGTGCATGAATTAACCAAGACTTATATGCAAACAGTTTATATGCAGAAAATTATACGAGTATATAATGATGAATATCTTTATTGTTTCAGGTCGTTAAGGTGCTATATCGGTGACTGTGAACGTGTCATGTGAGAAACGAATAATTCAATAACTTTATACGTACTAAAACAAAATATTTATCGAAGAATTTTTGACGAAATATGTTTGCACCGTAACTTGTGACATTGAATATTAAATTCCTCGTCCGTTTATTACTATATTACTCAACAGACTATTTGACTGTGAAGTGAAGTGCCTAACTGCCGGACACTTAAACTTTGGCTGTATATTCTTGGTAAGTTAAGTTTTGTGCAATTTATTTACTTATTACTTCGAATGTTTTCTGAGTCATTTAGTATATTTTATGCTTCGTAAGTTTTTTTCTTAATTCACTTTCAAAAATGGGTTATGCTGGGGTTAGATTTTGTAAATATATTTCATAATTATTTAAATTAATAATGTTTTTGTTTAAGTGCTTTTTAGATAAGTGAAACTGATACTAGACGTAAAAGAAAATAAATATTATTATAATATTTGAAACGATTGTATTATAAAAATATATATTTGATTTATTAAAAACTTATAAAAACGAAAGCGAGACGGACAACGAAATACACATTTCGTAAATTATTCTGATTTTTATACAGTTTATAATATTTTAATTTTCTTTCTACAAAAACTCCGTAAAGGTTTAATGATAAGTAATATTTATCGTTGACGTATCTAAAATAATATGAAAATTATATCGAAATATTACGAAGCTTATGAAAGCAAAAAGCGTTGCAGTGAAAAGTTGCATGGTCGAGCGCGCATCTGCTTACAACTTGTCCACGACTTTCTGCTTACATAATCGTAATATCGATAATGCCTCCATATCACTGAGGGTACTTTCTGTATTACCGGTTTATATCCGGCTGTGGGATATATTCCAACGAACTTTTTCTTTACGTAAAACATTCCGGTCAATACTGTACTCCTTTTAACATTACACAACTTCTTCAATACAAATTGAATTAAAAATATTACGTTACGTTAACGTTACTTACTTTTTCAATTAAATGTTTTGTTATTTTATTGTTATTAACACAAAATTCGTTCAAGGAAGTTATCAATTTATAAAGCCGTATTGAAAAGTTTTGATTTTAGTCATTGTAAAACATTATAACTTGCTTTAATACTGAAAATTTCATATTGTATTAAAGAATATATTATGCGAAATTAACTCTTCCAAACTTAGCTAGGCATTGATAGCTATTTATCTGATATAACAAAGCCCGTACAAAAAATAACCTGACGAATAGAAAACCTTTTTCCTTTGAGAAGTCGCATACTCTTTCATTCTTAGACTCTTTCATTATTTAAAGACTAATATATTTATGCTAGTTATTACCCGAATAATTATAACAAATATTCTATTATTATAGCTGTTTTCTACAATTGCAAATGCAAGTTCAAAGCTGACCTTGGTGTCGCATGCTGTCACCGGATCGAGTCATTCTACCAGTTACAGCAAAATTGCAAACTCATTACACACTCGCATGAAACAGTATAACAAAAGTACATAATACACGAATGCCACCTTCAAGTACGAAATATATTGGATTGATAGTGATCATATCGTTTACAGCTTCTGAGTGCTTTCGTTATTATTGGAATGCACCAAGTTCTGTTCGTAGGTCGAAAAAGATTAAGTACTATCTATTTCTTAACACATATTAGCATAAGTGAACGACAATTTGCATATCTTGCAGTTAATAATAGTTTAAAATGTGATTTTGCAACTTATAACGCTTTAAAAGTAAAATAACAACAAGCTACTAGACAAAAAAATGTGGGAAGAAGAGACAGGATAGCACAAAAAATTTGTTTAGGTACAGTTACGATTTCAAAATTTCAAGTTAGTCCTGAAGGTAAAAACATATGTATGATTTACTTCAGGTAGGACTCCTCATTTATGTTAAGTTAAAGATGTTCCGCAGATATCTGAATGTTTGCTAACAGTTCGTTCCATAATATTATGACTCTATCTATATCTATATTAATATTATAAAGGAGTAGAGTTTAGTTGGTTGAACGGGCTAATCTCGAAATTACTGGTGCGAATTTAAAAATTCTTTTTGTATTGAATAATCCATTTATTTAGGAAGGCTATAGGGTATATAACATCGCGCTGTGTTTGTTTTCTTTCCTTATTTAGTAGCGGGTGAAACAGCACACCTAGTTACATTATAAAAACTTACTAACTTTAAATATTCAGAACGTACCCCTGATTGCAATGACATTTCCTTGCTTGACTCGACCATTACATTATCACCTTGACCATTATTTTCAATTCGAGTGAGCAATCTATAGACAATTTTGTGTATAAATCAAACAATGAGCAGTGTTCTAATACTTATATAATATTTAACTAAGTAATAATAATATGTTTTATGCCACCAAGGAGTCCCCTTGCTATTTCTGGCTGCAATGCAGCTAGCAGTATCCTGGATACTGATAATTTTTAAAGTCTATTTTTATTTGGAATATGGTCCATATTTAAGAAACATTTCAAAAAGAAATTTTCGAAATCAATATAAAAGGTCATAGATATCAAGTGCTACTTGAATATTTCATCATAAACATACAGATTATTAAAACGTTTTATATTTATTATAAAATGGCAATTATTTTGAAATAAAAAAAAACTCTTAGTTTTATTTCGTAAATTATAATATACTATCATGAAATACAACGTAATGAAATAATTACAATGAAATCAAAATAATTGTTTACTTACTAATTAATGTGAATGATAATATTTTTATAAGCATATACTAAAATGATCCTATGCCTGCAAAAGCGGAAACTATGCGCTCTAATTATAGTAATTTCGATCACTCGTGAGTTTAATGAGATGAATCAAATTATAGCATAGTGTAATAAGATAAAATTTCTCACGGCAGTGACCTTGCCTTCCACCGGAGCAACCCCATTACAATGACACAATACTGACACTAACAAACCATCACATAACACACAAACATCGTCTGGTGTGCAACATTAGATCTCTGAATGTTTGTACGTGATGTAATGTGTTTACTCGTACATTATTAAAATAAATTAACCCACGACTAGTTAAATCTTTGTTAAAGAGTATATTATGGAAAATCGTCTTATATATGTCCTCCTGCTTGATGTAAGTCACGAAAACTATTTTGTAAGTCCCGAATAATAAATGCAAGCGTTTTCGTGTCTCTTTTGTATGTGACAATTTAGAAATCAGTAACACGTGATAAGTTGATGACGTTTAAGTATTTATTTAGTTATAATTTGTAAGTGTAACAAAAATGTAAGTCCTGTCTGTACGTCGCAATATTTACTATAAAATAGTTTGGAAGACTGATAATAAAAAATAATAGAAATTTCGTATTTTTGTTTTAATTTTTGTGTTTATTTGGCTGCATTTATAAAATCATATAAAACTACAGAATTCAGTTTAAATGATTAGTCTGTATTAATCTATTATTAATCGATCAACTCTATCAAAAGTCATTACGAATTAAATTTATGTTACACTTATAAGACGCGAGTAAAATTAAAGCTAGGATTTAATAACAAGCGCTGTGTGTGTAATAAATAGCCAGGACAACATGCACAGTAAGCACGTTAGCTTACGTTAGCTTGCAACTATTGCAGCCACATTTCTAATTACAGTAATCTCGATCAACTTGAATGTTCTCCTTAACCAACTAGCAATTTAGAAAGGACATTACATCGAGTAGTGTTGTTGACGGCGATAAATTAGTTGGTCTTTGATTGATTGATTTTGCTCGCTTATAAAATAGTGCGTGTAAATTAATGTTTTTGTTTTAGTCTAGATTTCGTATGAATATGATTTCTTATGACGTATAACATTTAGCAACTTCTTAATCATGCGCATGGCATATGTTCTGATTCTATAATTACTAATAAAGGTCAAAATATCGATCAATCATACAAGAGACCAAAAAAAATAGGACACCATAGGTTTTTTTTTTATTTAATGTAATATAACACTGCGATTGATGAAATAATCTGTATGAAGATGGAGATGACCTAAAATCAACAAGTTAGCACCACTATATTTTAAAAATAAAATTATATAGTAAGCATTTCATAAATAGCACTCATAGTAGGTACTCATATACGTCGATGACTGTCCTTAAAAGCCGGACGAATATGTCCATAAATTGTATAATGAAGAAAGTAGAAATCCCTTTGTGGTTGGACTCCGGAAGCCACGGCTACACGTATTTCTGCTTATAACAACAGTGTTAAGCGCTGCTGTGTTTTTGTCTGAGGTAAAGGAGACATTTTTATTAGATGTGACAAACCTCAGGTAAGACTCTGATTTTTATGGGGTTGATTTCAGATTTCCATGGGCGGCAGAAGCCACTTACCATCAAGTGGACTGCATGCTCATTTGCTCGAAAAAATGTCCCACTAAATTGTATATCTTCATTTGTAACGTTCACTTCCGTCATTTGCATTTACCGTTACTTAATATATCTTCATGTATCAATATACGAGTATGTATCTAGCCGCATTATATAATTTCAAATATTAGGCAGAAAAAGACCAGCTTTAAAAACCAGAAAAATAAGAATTATACCACATTACTTCATTAGTTATGTAACATATAATAAGACTAAGTTATGGATGACAGCTGATCATTTATGAATATAATTATATTTCTAGTTTAATGCTCGTGGCCTCATTATAAATAATAATATTATCATTTTTGTATAATTACCAAAAGTAGTACGTTTTTTCTGTTACTAACATTTGACATTTGTTGGTCATATATTGCATGTTTCTATTAACCAATCGTTTATATGAATAATTCATAATGTACATTTTTTCATTCATTTTTATCGTAGCATGACTAATATTATAAAAGGACTTCAATTCACTTGTCATATTTTCAATCGATCGGGGCTTGTTCTTTATATAACACGATAATCTCTTCCGCTCGAATAAATTGTTAGGCATATCGAATGCAAACGATTCTAACCGTCCAACTTCGTTAAGCTATTTATAAATAATTAATTTACATTGAATCAGTGTGACGGACACTAAATACTTGTTTAAGTTATCTTTGATTGTTATCGTTTTATTTCACTGATCTGTTAAGTTAGATTTCTAAAAAACATACCTAAAAGATAACAAATGAAATTATATTTTAATACTTAATAAATAACAGTAAATTTGAGATACTGTGCAATTTTACACTTTTCGGCTATATATCAGGCGACTATCTTAGTCCTCGAGAGTAACAATGCATCTGTGATCGAATTCCGGCAGAACCCCTGTTCTATATGAAGTTGCTTACCGATGTCCATGGGCGCCAATAACCTTACCAACAGGTGGACTTCATGTTCGTTTGCTGCATAAAAACCAAATGACTTATTGCTTACTTATAATGCTTTTATTGGTTACTTACATTGCTAGTTAATGCTTAAAAAGGGAAGTTAAAAATAATAAAAAAGCTATTTATTTAATTTAATAAAACCTGACATGTTTCTTCCCTAAACATAGCAGGTTTTTAGATTAGGAAGAATAATTCCAAAGTGGCACTGGCATAATGTAAATCGATTACGCCCATAGGTAGTAAACGCTACTCTGGTTTACAGGAAGTCATAACTACAGCCACATTCCAACACCTATTTCATGTAAATGAATTCATTTCATTGTTTCGCCAACACAAGTAGAGTGCTATTCTGTAATACCTGACTTGTCACCTGAAATTAAAACAAATAGTAGAAATAGTAATGAGTTCCTGTTCTGAAAGGAGTCAAACTCAAAGTTTGAGATGATAATACAGACATCACTTTACATATTTATATGTAGGTACGATGCAAATGACCATTCAGAATACTTTTTCATTTTCTCTAAAGTAACAAACGAGCATGCATGCATGGTAGGTGGTTACTGCCGCCCATGGACATCTGTAGTCAACCCTAGGTAAGATCAAAATCTCACCTAAGGTTAACCAAAGATGCGTCGCTACCGCTGAAGACTAAGATGGAATGCTTCGGAAAAGTATGTCTCCCAGACCACACCCTTCAGACCAGAACACAACGGCACATAAAACTCCTGTTATTAGGCCGAAATAGGTGTGGCGGTTGTGCTTCCACAACGAGTTTTACCACCTTCTTTTATAATATACAAGTAGCAAAAGAGCATGCAATCTAGCTGGTAAGTGTCTGTTAGTCCTGGTAGCGTAGCATCTGTTAGTCTTACTTAAGCTATTATAAGTTACCATTTCATACGAGGCTATTCCTGAGTCTACCACACGCAAAACAAAATCTCCTTCACCACACAATACAAAGCAGAACACAACAGCGTTTAACGCTGCATTATTGGTGGTTAAGAAAATCCTCACTATTGTCTGAGGACATCCTCAGACAATAAACACACACACGCATGCTTTCTACACTCATAGCCACACACTAGGATTTTCTCCTGTGTCGCGGGTGCCATTGACACACAAAGACGAATACACAAACACCTAGACCCAGAACAGAAATCTAAATTCATCATTCGAATGTCTGTCTGGCCGTGAATCGAACCCAGAACCCACTGCGCGTTAGACCGGTATGGCGACCGCTCAACCACGCGGGTTGTCAAACTTTACCACACAAAAATCTAAATCTCCTTCAGCACACAATACAAAGCAGAACGCAAAAGCGTTTAACGCTGCGCTATTGCGCAGAAGTTGGTGTTCAAGGAAATCCTCACTATTGTCTGAGGACATCCTCATCGTATTCAGGATGAATATTGTTCATCTTATCTTCACACTCGAAAGTGTGACGCCAACGACG
>DWLI01003488.1:0-11782 GCA_018249915.1 Cecropterus dorantes dorantes
GACCAGAACACAGCGCATAACACTGTTGTTATGCTAAAAATAAAATACAAATAGCTAATAAGTAGGTTATACTTTTACGTTATCATTTGATATACAATCTGTACTTAGTACTTAGTTTATCTTGTTGTCTCAAAACTTAATTAATGTTAAAATATAGATGAATCAGTTATGTTCAACAGAACATAAACTAGAACATTATATGTATAATGTAATGTTTGTACAAAAATTGTAGGTAAAATAATGAAAAATATCTATAGTAATAAAATTCCCGACATTGATATTTATTTCGATGGACGCGCCACATTTAAATCAAAACTTGTAAAGTTTGACGTACCTGCAACCTAAAGTATATAGCATGAATATATAATACCTTACCTTACTATTAATTAACATTTCATAATGCTCCCTAGATAACTATAAAGTACATTTTTCGTATAAATTCACTTAATTAAAAACCTAAAAACATAGCATGCTGAGGTTACCTTTAATTGTAAGGACAGTTAATTATGTCAAAAACATGCCTTGTAAACATTATTTTTGTGTCATCTGTCTCTTATGTTGGTAATCCGTAAATAAATAAATAAATAAATAGATAATAAGTCCACCCTTCCGACCTGAACACAGTAGTGCATAGGTAGTAAAAGGAGTCGTTTTATTGTTTGCGGAGTCGAACCACATAGAGTTGACCTTAAATATAAGTAGGTATAATGTAAAGACTGTCTAGAGTGGACGTCTCGTAAAACTGTATCTTTCTCACAACACCCTTCAAGCCAGAATGTAGCAATGATAAAAATAGTTGTTAAAAGGCCTAAATAGGTATAGCAACGGTGCCTTCAGACATAACTATGAAGAGTTTCATTATCTTTAAATTGTTGTTGGCTTAAGATAATATGAAATGAAATTTTATAATAACGCGACACGAATAACCATTAAAATATGTTATTGAATACGATGATATAAGTAATAGAAATATTTGCAAAAGTAACGATTATTCTAACATATAACTATGAAGCAGTACAACATGTTTATGGTTATGTCCTCAGAATCGAAGCAGATGTGAATTTCAAATTTGTTTTCTGTATGTTGCATTCCATGCTCATTTATTGCTGACGTCGTATTAAAACAAAAAACAACACATTTTACTTAGAGAATGGCGCCAAGCTACTTTATTTCCAGCAGGTAGTCATTTACTACTTATCTCCAAACGTGTCTTGAACACGGAAGTGCATTTCAATTATGATCCAATTCGGACCGATTTGGATTTAGTGATTGCGATAAAATTAAACGATATTATTACATAAAGCGGGTATTTTTAATACCTATGACCTGCCCCTGTTCTATATTTTGTAATGTGTAAACGTAATTGTACGTTAAGCGGTTGTAACCACAACTTGGAATTTGCAACTGTCCTTGGGTATTTACTTTCATAATCCTCGTAAAGTGGAAAAGGAATTTGACATTCACACCACATAACTTTGGTATAACATCATTTGGCTGCATGGCCACAAAGGGCAACGCAAACCACCTTCACCTATTGATAAATTTATCAGACCGAGAAAGGATTTAAGGCTCCCTATCAATAAATAATATCGAAATTAATAAATAATGTTATTCATTTTTTTCTTATATATTATAATTTAAAGAGGAAGTTAAATATAGTTGGTTATAAAATCGTTGATAATGGAAAGAAAAAAAAACAAAATTGCTATTAAAATAATGTTATAAACTTCATTGAAAGATTGTCAGGGGGTAGATCATAATTAAAATAAAGTATTAAAATATGTTTTCTGACCTTTTATATGGCCTTTTTTCACCATGCACTTGAATGGTTGTTTCTAATATTTTTTTCCTTCAATGTTAATGTAATATAGCGTATATAGAATTTGTTCGATGTATTGTATAATGTTGTCGAACACTGCCGATAAATAACCTTAATTATCACTAATTAGTACATAAGACCTACGTAAAGGTCTAACGCAGATGCATTGTTATATCAAACCAAGTAACTTTATTAAACTCTTAAGAGCAGAACTTTGGAATGCTACACTTTTAATATAGATTTGATCATTGTGAGTGTCCAGTCCTATGATATAAAAAACACGCATCACAAAAGCTGCAATCATAAAAGTTCAATCAATATTAAATTTCATATAATTAGAGATTCAACGAGGACTAAACTAACTGTAATGATGTTTACTGTAAACAATGGGAACTCAAAACCTTTAAAAGGAATCCAGTTAGTAGAATAAATTTATTAAAAAGGTTACCGGGTTACACATACTAGGGAATCAATTCGAGGCTGCGTCCATGGGGGGAAATTTGCATATAAAGAAATTACCGTTACAAGAAACAATAACACCATAGGGCTCTGCAATATCGGACCGAACGCATGATTCTTATGATATCAAACGGTTAATACCCTTAGGTATTCCAATAATCTCTAAGGGTGACACATGTTTATTGCTGCTAGTAATCAATACAATTAAAATATCGGGTTTGATCGGATATTCATATGCCGCTGAATTATATGAATGATAATAATAGAAATGCATAGCTGTGCAAACTCGTTAACGGAGTTAACATTTCAACTACGGATTAATTTTTAAGTGAACTTTAAAAAATGTTAATGAACTCGTGATCTTTCGTTTAATTTCGTCAAGTCCGTTAAATCGTTAATCCAGTACCTTTTTCAAGACCTTTTAAATTCTGTTACTCATTTTGAAGAAAAACCTATGAGCCACAAATCTTTAAAGCTCGAAATCTGATCAAAATGAGGCTAGCCATGGAATCAAAAGATTCGTTCAACGATGCAGCATTCCTCAGGAAACTGAAAATCAGAGAACTCAAACACTGCAGTTGGATCTCCTGCATCTTTCAAAAAATAATCTTTTATATTTAATATGTTAACGAATTAAAGATTAACTTGCGTTAAATCCTGCGAAATGCAACGTTTCAACGTTTAATGAAGTTAATGTATTGTAACGGATTAGCGATTAACGAAGTTATTTGTTCGATTGGCGGTGCCCAGCTATGTATAAATATCTTGATATATTTAACTTAGAGCTGGTGCACATATGGCGAAGCGCAGCGCAGAGCATGCCCGCGAAGTTTTCTAAACGAGTCACACACTAACCGAAAATGCGCAAATTACTGCGAGACTGGGCACGCTACCTTTCACATGTAGTCGCTTCCATGATCCTCAGGAATAAATTGTTGGTAATTGATTTTTGATATAATTTCAATGAGGACAATGTCAATAATAGTTTGACAGTGAAAAATGCTGTGCGCTGCGCTTCGCCATATGTGGGCCGGTCCTTAAATTCTATATTGTAAGTTTATTAGCGAATCAACAAATTAAAATGATATTTACCTAATTTTACTTTTAGAAATTCGTCTGATTAGGACTAACGATATGAAATGGATTAATACTAAAACGCTCTTAGATATGAATAAAATGGCAATGTGCAATGGTTCATTTACATAGTCCTTAAATAAAGGGTTATCGTTCACACTTTTATTCCTGTAGTTTTCAAACAAAAATAGAAAGGCGCACGTTACTGTTCTTAGAATTCTAAATATCTCAGAACGCAATATACATGAATAAAAAAAGGTTTCAATTTAATTAATAAGAAACATATTTATATCTTATATTGTTCTTTCGTTTCATAGTTAAAACTGTTTTTATTTCCGGATACGGACGAAGGGAAGGCCAGTCGATAATTATGTAGGGAAGTAATTGGCTCTCTAATATTACCTTAGGTAATATTATTCATTTAGTTCAAAACTCTTAGCTAATAACTTGAAGGCTGATTATAAATGACTAGATAATCAACTCTAAGATGAATCGTTTTTGTTTTCATTCTAGAAAACATCTTGTTAACTTATTAATTTTCTTACTCCTCTTATTATATACAATTATGAAAGGTTGGTCATTAGGTACACCGATGGTTTCTTAATAACTTTTTGTAGGAATAATGTAGTCAATTTATTAATAGGGTAATCAAAATAATGGAAGTGATTTGTTATATTTTACAGAAATACTCCACGAAAGCCTAAAATGCATAAGATTTTAATAAAATAAAACTTTTTTTTATTTTGCAGCTTTTCAACTTTTCAGCAAAAATGCTTTTTATCAAGATTATAAGCGATCAGTGCAGCCCTACAAATTAATCAAATAATCCTTAAAATGATTGGTGAGACGGAAAATACATACATTGATTTTTTTTAAATCTCAATCTACATTGACCTTCAAAAATAGTTTAAACTATTACAGCCCCAAATTAAAAAAAATTGGATTCTCATATCGCGACTATCTTACAAATGGTAGTTTTTAAAAGAGCTCTCAAAAATACTAGTAGAGCTTTCGTTACCTGCCGCTTTGATTCTAAATAAGTATTTCACCGTTGTAAAAAATATCTATATCTAAGTTGTAAGATTTATTTGAGTTTAGTATTTGAAACAGTAAACCTTGCAACAGATCACGATTTCTCTATTTACAAATAACCTGTTCAAACAATTCAGCTACTTTTATTTTTATTTGAAACGATACTATTCTGTTCACTGATAGCGATTTATAATGTCAATCAACTTTATCAGATTATATCGAAGTATGCCGGTCGTATAGGCTTTGAAAGTAAGCTCTACATTTTACAAATCTAAGTTAAAAGTTGAAAGTAACTTACCGAGTCCTGCAACAGCCAAGCCCACGAAAACTAACAGTTGCAGCATTTTGAACTAGAATGTAAAATATATATTTAAGATATTTTAAAGTTATCTATGTATATCACGGCGCGCGTGCGGTGCCCGTCGAAGGTTGCTCCGTATTGCCTGTACGCCAGCCATTGTGACCGGCGTGCGCGCCCCGGAAAGGTACTACCCGCGTGACGAATTAGGCTGCGTCGAAATCAACAGGATTTTGAAGTAAGATATGCATCATACTCGTACTTCAAACTAATTGTTCCGATTCTACATGCATCTGATAAAAATGGTTCATTATGAAAATTTATTTTTTTATTTTATTTGAGCTATAACGTATCGACATAATAAAAAAATAAATTTCATTTAAATGCCACTATATATTTCACCCTTATATGATTTGATAAATTATAAAAAAACGTTTGGATATATTATTTTTAATTCATCAACACGTATTGTTTAATTTATAAAATATATGAATAACTAATAATAAAATATTTATTTTGAATATATTACATTTTAATATTTACGATATTTTTGAGCAAGTCGCATGCGTCAAGTGTTATAATATATACAAGGAAGTTGTTACGATACGGTCAAGAATCAACGCACAATAATTAATCGAATGCAGTATCAACTCGGTGAGTGTAAGTTCTTAAGAAAAAGCTATGATGCATACAGTTGCGGTAATTGCGGAGACACTCCTGAACGCCAGAGGCGATAGCCTCGGATAATGGCACCTCATGGTCAATCTCATGGCAAGTACACAAAATCTCGTTTCATTGTTTAACTTTACTCAAACTATACATAGTTATACCACATAGTATATTCATGAGATTTATACAGAACTAAAAGGAGATTTTTTTTTTAATATTTTGTTTTTATAAGATTGAAGTAGCAAACGAGCTTGCAGTACATTTGATGGTAAGTGGTCACTGCCGTCCATGGACTTCTGTGATCAACTTCGTACAGAACAAGGATTTTATCTGAAGTCAATTACAGGTGCATTAGTACTCCCGAGGGCTAGGATAAGTCAACACATGAAAGAAAACCGGAAATGACAATATAGTGTACCATACTGTGGTACCTACCCGGTTAAACAATATTCATTTTAGAACCTTGTAAAGCATTTTTCTATATTATAGTTTATCTTCATAATAATTAAAACATTACACCCGTTTTACTAATAAGAATACTTAATTCCAAGTAAAATCCATATTTGAATGTATAATAACTCCACTAAGATTTTCCAACGTTAGCTCAAAAAAACCTATTTCACAATCTTTGCTGTTCTACTTTTGCTCTAAGTTTTAACTTTAAATAATGCAATACTAGAAGTAATGCAATAGTAGAAGATAACAACATACTAACACGCTACTCTAGTATAGATTAGACAACTGATAAGCCATCCAATTAAGCGGTATAACACTATATTCGTATATACAATAGATTTTCAAAACAAAATTAAATACAAGTACTATATTTTTTCATTTTATTCACGCTAAGTTACTTTTAACATTATGAAATGTTCACAAACAAATTCCACAATGAGCAGTCGGTACCTTGTTTATTGCTGTCTGTAGATTTTATTCCAAGCTTATTATTTCAGCGGGCGAAAAATAAAATAAAACCTGAATTACGGAGAATAAATCAACGGTTGAAGTGACTTACGGTTCATATTAAATTACTCGGTTCCCGGTAGCGACTATTCATAAATGAGCTAATTGAATAATTTCCGCCAAGTATAAAGGAGACACATATCACGAATACGAATTACCACTACCGGAAATCTTTCGAACATAGAAAGCTATTGTTTATTGCTTTGGTGCAGTATAATCCTTATGCTTACAAGTATATGTTTACAAACATTGTTAACAGTCTGACAAATGTTTGTTTCATTTTAACTAAATCTTGTCCTATCACGGCCTTCATTATGTTTGGGTGGGTATATTCAAATTATTTATATGTACACATACATTTTAATATAATATAATGGCAGTATTAAAATATTTAATTTCAAAATAAACAACTACAATTTCAAATATATATATGTGCAATAATATATATTTAATTATAAATTATAATACATTTTTAAAATTCATAATTACTGCATACAGACAAGGCAGGATAATGGTTTAAATTTACTAAAAAGAAAAAATGGGTTGATAACTTAAATTATTCTGGATTATATGTATCTTGATTTGATACAACTGGTAATATTTGAATACTAAGGAAAGTTCAGTTTTGGAAACGTAATTTTTGTAACTCTTTTATTAAAAAGTAAGTCAAGGCTTCATCAAGTAAAAACACATTATCTAATGATTGTGTATTTAAATTTTAGTTTGAAAAATATGGTTGAATATCTTATTAAACTTAAGTATCTGATTTATTGAACTGACTCATAAATGCGAGCTTACGTAGTGACTAACAACTCTAATTCTCGAAAGTAATTTACTTTGTTGAAAGCTTTTACATCAATAGACATTATTTATCGACGTCTATCTATAAATCTCTAATAGAGTTAGTAGAAAATGCCTAAGCTTAGAACTTTGTAATCGACAACTTTAGAAGAAGTATATAAAATCTAGAAATTTTATTAATTCGCTTACGATTTATAATGATTAATATCACTATTAGCATTGACAAATAGCAAACAATACGCATAAATACGTCGGTCTGATGTGTTTCCTGGATGTGTGACCCTTGACAAATTGTGTAAGCGCGCATACACCTAATCACACTATACTGATCGTTACGACATGTAGATAAATACAGGTATTCTAATGATTATAAAATATTCGACTTCGGGGTTATCGTCTAAACCGAATACTATTGCATTAATTCCCACTGTACTCTGAGTTATCTTTTAGTTTTAGGGCTGAATTATTAGTATTAAATTTGTAAAAATACGTTGTATTTTCTTATGTTTACCCTATGAAACCTAGGTAAGGTATAAGTTGTAAAAGTATGGTAAAGGTATAATGAAAGACATTCCAAATTTATTTTATTTTTGATAAAGCAAAATATTGTAATTGCATATTTTGGTGAGCAGGACTACTTCTTATTCTATTTAAGAAATCCTGTGGCAGCCTTTTGTTCTCTCCTTCTTCTGTTACTTATATCTAATAAAAGCTAATAAAAATGATCTAGTTAAGTATGATTTTCGCATCCTGCGTCGAATCTATTTAAAATACAGCGCTACTCGTGCCATAAATAGTGGCTTATTCAAAAAGTATGATAGTTATTCAGATGGGATTCTTGCAACGTGATGCAGTATAATACGAGCTCACAATGTTTGATTGAAATCATGCATAGTTTCTGTTTAATGCAAGGACAAAGTACGCATTGTATTTAAATTTGTTGTTTTTCTATTTTAATGCCTTTGATTTCGAATTGCAATGGCATTTTACATTGTAGCATATTCTTGACATTATGCCTTTTTACTGAACCAACTGGGTACTTAACGGAAATAGGGTGTAATAACCATAACGCATGCACTTTATATTCATGCGTTCATAATGAAAAGTACGTGTGTCAACTGCATATCGTTTTTCATCATTATTGATTTCACAGTATATGGTTTTATGGAGCCATCCGAGTGCCCTGTCAGAAATATTTATGGGCAATTATCAGTTTATAATCGACTTTAACCAAGCTCGTAAAGCTGCAAAATTCGACCTTCCTTTCGTATTTTTTCTGTCAAAACATTGGCACTTCACTTAAATTCATCTTTGTACCATGTCTGGACTACACATCACAGAAATGGCAAAATGAATGTCTTACTAGTTATATATATACTTTTTATTATGCTTATGTCCAGTTGAATAACAAGAATTTTGTTTGTTCGATCATATATCAAAATGTATGAGTTAAAAAAATAGAACAATAGTAAGAAAAAGTGATATTTTTTTCCGGTGATTATTTTAATTATTCGAAATGTTATAGTGACAAATATCTAGAAAGATTACCTCTTGATAATTAAAGCAAACATCAATATGATAATTATACATTTAAGTTACAGTAAAATTTAAAATAAGGTGATGCATTGTTCATATTTGATTGACGTATTTTTCGGGATAACCTGACTGATTGAAGTTAAAAACTTCAATCAAAGCAAATCTTAAACAGTACACCTCTAGCTATTTGCAGTTCGGTCACGACCCGTTTTTAAACTAATTGACATTGTCTTTTCATAAAATTTAAGAGTATATTATCCTTTGTGTTAATTTGAAAGTATTTATAGCGCATACTTTTTATTGAAGTGTATTCAGCGCTCGTGTCAGATGTGAAACGGCTGATATAGCGACATTAAGCAACATTAGCAACTACAATTAAGATTGAGTAATGGAATGCCTATCGAAAACTGGTCTTAGTATTGTAAGCTAGTCTCTGGACCTGGTCTTGCGTGTGTCGTATTCACGACTTGCCTTCAGGTAGGTACAATACAAAAAGAAATGTAGGTATATTTTTAGATTGATGGAAGTTAAACGGTGTTACCTATTTACATATTTTTATCAAAGAACAAGTGTAGCGCTGTGTTCTAGTTAGAAGGGTGCAGTAATGTTATGTCAGCTGTTCCAAATTAGTTTTGAATGCAATACTTATGTAATGAATTTCAGGTAAATCTTGTCGTATTCTAGTTTGGTGACAACTTGACAAGTGTCCATGAGCTGCAATGTCCATTTAATACATGTTGGTCTGTATACCTCACTTGCTCCAAGACAGACAAGTGTTTTTTAAAATATGCACGTAACTTCGAACTAGCAAAATAAAACATTAAATAAGTAAGTAATATTAAATAATTCTTCCTAATATTGTGCATTAAATACTTAGAGATGATCACGAAGTCACTTTAATGAATACTAAGATAAACAATAAACTGATATAAGAAGTTAGACACTGATATTTAACTTAACATTAAACTTGATGGCTGAATAGTTCCTTTAATATCATTGTATTGCTTTTACTTTCTTAAATTCAAACTATTATTGTTGTTTGAGGCAAAATATTATCAAAACTTATATTTGAATTAGATACCAAATTTTAAAAAAGAATAATTTGTTGAACCATAAATATATAATGTATATTTTATACATAACATATTCTGGGTGCATCCAGTACTCCTTCTAAACATTGGTAATTAATTTAAAATGCATGGCTGCGTCAATCGTGTAGACGTATTAATAGATCAAGCCGTATTTGTGGTATAATATAAACAATAAATAATGCGTAGGCTATTGATTTGTTCACACGCAGTCAATCAGTTTCATAATAATATGGTTAATATTCAAAAGCTTTATTCTTCGAGAAAATCGATAATAGTATCCGGATAAGGGATTTTTATACAATATGATAACAATATGTTCATTAATAACGAAGTGTAGTCGTACATCATTCGTATTAACAATTTATACTTTTGTTTCAGCGGATATGAATTATTTATTATACTTATTTTTATATGATTATATTAAATATATTCTCATAGAAAATAAAGAGAGTACTAGAGAGTACGAGTAAACTGCTTGATTATGTATGGTAACTATCGCTCATATGAGTGCTATTTAAAGTCAATTTCAGACAATGAGAGTAGATAATTGCTGTAGAACGCAGCGAATACTTATTAATGTATGCAGTCGAATTTTGTGTTAATTTTAAAACAGTAGACCTCTTGTCATCCGAAATTTTGTAGCGGCAATTGCTGGTATTGAATGTTACAGAAATAGTGAAATCACGAAGTTCCCGCAGTCTAAAACTAAAGTTTCTAAGTACCTAGTATAGTTCATCAATTTTAAAGTGAAATATTAATTAAAGATATCACTTTTTTATATATACACACAGATAGGATAATAATATACAATACAAGCACCCGAGACTAAAAATAAAAATTCTGTGTTTGGGCCGTAAGTGTAGAAAGCGTTAATTATATATTATATATTTAACGTTCTTGAACCACTTTCACAGAGATATATAAAATATGTTATCAAACTTTCTATCTCTGCATTTGTCAATTGACATTCTATTAGATTTTGCTTATGACAGGTTTGATTAAATTATATTTTGTAGTTATCGTTTCCGATTTTAGACCACATATTGTATAGTATTACCTATACATAATTTTGAAACAAAACATTTATTATTTTATTGTTTTTTTTTGTATACACAGTCTCTCTGAAACAAAACGTAACCAATAAATAACTTCTGATTCAGTTGTAGGTATATAGCATACGGCAATATCTTAATAATAATAAGCTTAATAATATAGACTATAATCCATTTCCGAGTATTTTTTACTTATATACTCGTGTAAGCTTTAGGCAATTTCACATTCCATGCTCATAAAACCAATATAGATGACCTTCAGTTTTTATACAACTGTCAATTGCAAAGGTTAAAGAGACAGCAACATAGCTAAAATAACTGGACTCGTTGCGTTTCAAGTTCGCCTTGCGCTCTCGTATCCGTCTTGGCGCGTCAGTATCCTTGCTACGCTATACATTAGCTACGCTGTAGCTAATTATAGTCTTTGTATTACTTCCTGTCTGATACATATTTCAGGTTAATGACGAATTATATACATGCATAGGCAATCGTTTAAGGTACGAATTTACAAGAAATGTTTTCTTAGTTTATTATCGCATAGGCGTAAAAATGTAGTAAATGTAGTAAATATATAATGTTTTACAACTAATGTTGTTTGGTCGGGTTGGTTGGTCGGATGATTAGTTAGGCGGGGAGTCGGTTAGTTAGTTTTTATTTTGTTAATTCATATTTCATTTAGTAAAATCATCAATATTAGTTTACCTTGAAGTATTTTTTTAATTAAGAAAAATAAATTTGGTAGATACATTTATTATTATTCTTAACATTTTTTCTTTTAAATTTATTGCTGTCTATGGATATCTGCTCGGTGGCGCGACGATCTGCGCCGGGCGGCGGGAAGTAACTGGATGAGCAGAGCCGAAGATCGGGCTCTTGGCGCGCCTTGGGAGAGGCCTATTTCCAGCAGTGCATCGATGCAGGCTAATGATGAATTATGATATGGATATCTGTAAGCAAGTCCGTAAAGAATATATCTGAAGTAAATCAC
>DWLI01003489.1:0-11781 GCA_018249915.1 Cecropterus dorantes dorantes
AAAAGTGATTTTCTACAATTTCATAGATGTTAAAGAGCATTGACCAGAAAAGTGGATGTAATACGATATAATGGTTAAGTAAAAAACGATTTAATCCCAACCGCAACTACAATAAATAGGTATTACCTATTTAAGGTAATTTAAATTTTTACCAATAATATTTTCTGAGAATAATGCCCAAAATATTTGCGAGAAAATAACCATAAACATACTCATACATACAAGAAACTAATATCTTTCATAGTTTGTTGAAACTATCTAAGGACACTAAAACCACGCTGAACAATAATCATAAAATATGTTTCAGTGGTATTCGTGACCAAGATGTTTACAGCCTTTGTGTAATACTTGAAAGTAGTTCGTTCAATCCATACGTTCGATGTATCTGCACTAGAATGCCGAGTAAATCAACACAAGGTCTTACAATGTCTACATTCTGAATATGTTTGCATAATTTATATGTAAATAGTGAGTATTGGATATGACTCAAAAGTTTTAAACGTGGGTCGGTTGATTCACTATCAATGTGATGAAATTCTTTATCATTTACTTCAATTTAGAACTACATGCCAGTGAGATGTGTATCTCACCGCAATTAGCTGTGAATAATATACTTAAGTATATTCCGGGAGTTGAACAACTGATATACATTTTGATTATCGTGAAAATCTCCGTCATTATTAACAGGTTTCAGATGTAAAGCCATTAGGGATAAACAACATACGGCTCTACGTTCGCCTATATACCATTACGTTCACATCATTATAAATTAATCTCTCTCTCATTTCATTAAAGTATAAATAGCACGAAAAGCAACGGAATGAAATAATAATATAATTAATACCTTAAATTTATGCCGACCGGCATTTCTACTTTTCATTTAAATTAAATCTATTTTATTTTGTATTATAACAGTATGAGCATAACCAGTCATTTATTTTCAGTTTCAGCGCGCTGTCGAATTGAGGCTAAAATAACTAGCGATAAATAAATTATGGTTTAAGCGGTTAACATTCGTTTATACGAATTGTTTTGCCACACATCGTGAGCAAAGTGCATTTTTTATTGTTCAACTGTAAACGTGGCTCATGTAAATCGGTAGACGGCTTTGTTTTTACTATTCCTTTTGTGCTTGCGTCACGCGCTAATGAATGAGATCCCAGTTGCCGTGGTAAAGATATAATAGAATGACACGCTCCGTTTGTGCCCAAAAACTGTCCATAGGGATACGACAGAAAATAAACTTTATGGCTCCCTTATAGCATATTATGGTTTTATCATACGTACTAATGTTTTATAAAGAAGGACGCTTTTATTCCTTAGATATGTATTAATTTTTTTCAGTACCTACATGAAATCAAATTACTATACACGTAAACTTTTACCTACAACTACGAGTGTATTGCTACGGATGTAAGATTTTGACAATTTTTTGAAAAGACCTATAGAGAAATAATTGTACAAACCTAAGGTTTCTTGCCACTACAAATACGTTTTCATAAAAGATGTATACTTTATGACTGTGTAATATATTTATGCTTTTAAATTTATATTACTTATAGGTGTAGAAAAACTCGTAATCGTAAAAACTAGCAAATTGTCGGCGTTGAAACAAAGTTACAATAGGTACATAAAGAAAAATATGGAAACACGGCATAGTTACTGATAACATTACCACGATCATCATTAGGGTAATTTAGTCTTTTATATAAGCTGTCGAGGACATAAATTACCTCAATGATGGCATATATGAACGGACTGAAAAAGATCGTAAAGAATTGAAATGATGAAGATGGAGTAAAACGAGAGACATTACTGTAACGTAATAATAATTTTACATAATATCTGAAGTGACACTTAAATTTTATTCCTAGAACAAAGAGCCGGAACACCTGGATACTCAGTTCATAGTGATATTAGCCTATTAATATTACTAATATTATAAAGGAAAAAGTTTGATAGGATGTACAGTCATGAGCATAAGTAGGTACATGACTACGGGCACGTCAGCAAAAATATCTGGCATTAACTGGAAATGGAAATTATTCTGGAATTAAGATCGTCACAAATTTTTGCTTCGACAGGTAGTCACAATTATTTCATGTACATGTTCATTGAATTTCTTTGACGTCACTTGATTATGCTGCCTGTTAATCTCAGATATTTTTGCTGCATTCGTGCAGACAGACATTATTGAACTCGTTCTTGGAACAGATATATTGCTGACGTGCCCATAGTCATATATTTATATTCGTGACTGTACGTGTGTTTGTAACTCTTTTACGCAAAAACTACTGGCCGGATTTTGCTGAAATTTAGCACACAGATAGTTTATGACCTGGACTAAAGCACCATGGCACATTATCATGATAAATGTGACCAAAACGGGTGGAGCCGCGGGAAAAGATAAGTGATTAATAAAGGGCCCAAGACTTAACGCCTGTAACCCTTAAACTCATAGGAACTGTAATACGCGTCGATAATTCCTTACTAAAACCAAAAACTTTATTAATATATAAATGTATAGACAAAAATGATAAGCATAAAACATTGACTAATCTATGCAAATTGCATATTTATGTCTGTCTAATGAATCAATTTATCGAATCAACAGCAGATACCATATCATCTAATAACAGATAAGGCATAGTGACGCGTGTACGCTACTGTAAGTGTACTTAGTACTCGTAACTCAATTAACAATCAAATTACGTTTGATAGACATGTAATTAAATATGAACTAGCATAATACGCCACTCGTGATCGGGATAACGTTCGTAATGATGATTAACTGACCGACCCGGAGGTTGGTGGAGCTCAGATAAATTGATAAATAAGTAGTGATTGCTTCCTACGTATTACTACGTACTTAGGTACTTTACGGATGCAAATAGGATTTAGTTTTGTATAAAATATTTTCTCCAAATCATTATTATCTTTAATTCAGAAGTTTTATAGTTCTACAGTAAGATCTATCGATATATGTATTAATAGAACAATATAAGATACTTTATTATAAAGAAATAATCACTTGATACAAATATATTTGTAGTTAGAGTTATTGTTAGGTAGACTATAGGTTTTTAACATTGTGTTAGAAATTACGCTTGTTCGGAATATTAATAATGTTAAAGGTTTTATTACAAAAAAATATTAAAGCTAACTTAACAGCAGCTTTCAAAAAGATTATTTTTTTAGGAATTTTATAACTAAAATTATTTATAGTCTTGCCATTGTTTCGATACATACGAATATAATGCCATGTAGACATTATTATTCAGGATTCATTTAATTTTCCAGAGTAATCGTAATATTAGCAAAATAAATACTGGTAATATTTTCTGACTATTTTACAAACTGAAAACATGAAACAATAGAATCGTTTAATAATAGTTAAATGCTATAATTGTGACCGTTTCGGATAAATACAACAGTTTGCTATTTATTACGTTCTACAAAGTACTAGTACTATTAGTGCTATTAGTACAAAAGTACTATATCACTAATCAATATTTCTATATATATAAAATGACAAAACAGTACCTACCCTCTTCCAAGTAATTTTCACAAAGCCTAAACTACATAAGCTAGAACCACAAAATTGGTGTTGGTAAAATGGGTTCATTTCATGATGTAGACACCGTCTAAGAAAGGATTTTTGACATTTCACCGCTAAGAGGGCTAAATGGGGTTAGATGGTTTGAAAATCTCTACGTATAAAACGTCAGTGTAAGGTTTACAGGAGAACGTAATTAATGTTTGAGACGCTCCAGAATAAATTCAAGTCTGACGAATCTAGGACATCTCTTAAAAACTGAGGGCAGAAAAACAATGTTTTAAGAACAGAATGTATCTAAGTAAAGGTAATTTAATAAACGTAAATTATGTTATTCATTTCAAAAGGATATTAAACACGCTACATTGAATAATTAGCCATGAATATTAAATACATTAATGAAGGACATGTTTCCTTCAGATAAGTCTGTGTTAGCATCGAGTTGCGCACATTTTAAAACATATATGATACGTATAATATACTCATCTGCGTCACCTATTTTTAATTGTTATTGAACTTGCTTTCATTGGCATATCTAGGGAGAACGTAATATTTTTTAAATTTTATATACATAGCTTCATATCTATAGAATGTTTTATACATATATGCTTTTGGATATGCTTATACGTATCTAAAGCCATCTATAATTACTAAAATGCCATTTAAGACGTGTCTTTGTGGGAATGTCGGTTTGTATTAGAGTCTGTGTGTACAAAGAAGTGGCTAACACATATACTTTACAGAAAGTAATATAACTAGGCATTAAGTTGTTCAAACTTAAATTGATTACAAAATTAAGTCATATCAAACGCTAGCCGATATTCAATATACTAACCTATTCCTCGCAGACTAACTTTAAATCGATTATAAATATATTACCGATCACTCTCGGCGTAACGGATTTAAATTTAGGCCACTTCTAGCGCTCGAGTGCTGCACTTAATTTGAAACGCCTGAAGTGAGAGGCTTCTTTGAAACAAATTCGCTTTTTGCGAACAAAAATATTAATTCAGTTTAGTATTTTCAGCAAGTCTCTTGTTTGAACCTTTTTATTGAAAGTGGCTTAGTAGGTACAGTGTCTGCCTTACGCTTGGAGTATTCTGAGAGGTTAATTTATTCATATCAAACTATGTAACACTGTAATATTTCGTGAATTTATTATCATATACTCTAATTTTATTCGAGTTTTCATATTCTATGAATTTTATTCAGATTATAAGTTTCTTTATTTCATAATGTTGTATAATATTGAAAAAATGTGTTCTCATCGAAATAATCACTTATGTTTTATAAAAAATGTTTTACTCATACCTACAAAAACCGCTGTAACTATTGAATGTAAAACAAGACTCGAAAAGTCAGTAGAATTAACGGTGAATTCCACATTCACAACATCAATTGTATTACCAATACGCAAAGAGTTGATAAAATTAGTATAAAAAACTCCACTTGCATAACTAGAGATTATACTGCTTTTAAAATGCATACAATAATACATTTTATCTTTGCATAGTTCATTGTGTTTTGATAAGAATCCTTATGGAATTTATTTCGTTAATTACTGTATGTGCACTGAATTCAGTTTGTTCTTGTTTATCGCGCTTCTATTGTCGCCAGTTATGCAATCCCCTTTGTTTTCTACAGCGCGTTAGGTATATATTTTAAACTAAGCGTTTAATTCTTCTTTCTACTTTAATACTTTCGACATTAAATATTTCATTGAACTTTGAACAAGGAACATTCTTAACATAATATTAGTGACTATGGTTAAGTAGGGTTAAATTTTCTTTATTCGATGTATCATTTTCTAACTATGCCATAACACAATTAGCATTATCATTTAGAGCGCCGCTGAAAGTGAATAATCAGTTATTGATGACAATATGTAAGGAAAATAAAATTGTGCAGATTTATCTATAAAATAACATTGAAAAGTACTCAATTTGATTTATGGGCGAAATGGAATTCCATATCAAACCAAATTCAAAGTTCCATTTCCCGTTCAAAGTATCACGAGTTAAACTTTCTTTTTATATAATTGAAATAACAATACAGATTGCCCCGACTCATTGAAATAACGGAAGTATCTAAGGTAAGTAACTGCTATCGCATTTTTTCTTTTTGTAGCAACTGTTCTATGACTTATCCGTTTTCTTTTTTGTTTCTTGTAAACCGTTGGGAATTGCAAATGTACCACTGCTAACATGAAATCGCTAGTACGTTTTTTCCATTATTGAAGCGTGGTCGTTGCCCCCAGTCAAGTGCCGCGGATTAATCAACCTGCCAGTAGTTTATCGCCGCTGAACTCCCAACCTTTAATTTTAACCTTGATATAAAATATTTTGATCCACCATTAAGGTAAATTTTCCCTTGATACATGCTACTGATGCATGTAGATTTGAGTACGGTTTTTACGTATTGACATATTGACTGCGTTTTCAAATTTCCGAATCCGAATTCCGAATTGTTCAACAATTAATTTATTTTAAAAACTTTGAGGAAGTTAGTAGAACTAGTCGGATTCGATCGGCAAGTATATGGGTCGCCTATATGTAGTGTAAAGCAGTCCTTGCATTTCCTTAGAAGGGTGAGAATGCTAACTTAAAAATTAAGCGACTTTAGTACATTTACTACTTCAGATATTAACACTGAAACTGATCGTGTTTGAGAATTTTCAAAATATGTTTTTATTATTTGAAATAAAAACTAGTAACTGATTCTTCTTTCAATTCGTTATTTCAAGTAGGCCTTAAAAATGTCTTTAAGGAAGTTATTTTTATTTATTTTTAATTCAATCCAATCATCAAACATATTCAATTCTACTTATTAAATAATCAATAAAGTCTCAATAACTTGAGAAGATATTAAAATTACATTTAAAACGTAAAAAATATAAAGAACTTCATTATTGGAAAATCACATTAATTTCTTCTGAAGGTTCATTGGTAATCACCATAGTGCGCGTGTTAAGGTCGGTTCAGGGTTGTGATATTTCCGAAAACAAAAATTACAGAGGGCATATTATGGTCTTTATTGTGGTGTAGTCTAACTTCCATCATAACAGTTAGTCTTAATCGTACTTAACACGCTATGCCTTGCCTTGAACGTTGGTTTTACCTACCTCAGTTTAGTATATTATATTATAAATTACTTCTTAGTTACCCCTCATTGAACTCATTGAATTAAAGTTCTAATAAGGCGTGCTCATTGTAAATCTATGTGTAAATTCCTACCGCAAATAAGTTGAAGTACATAAACTCAGCTTATCTGCAGCACTTTTATAATTCAAACGGGACTAAACTAAAGTAAACAAAGTAACAAAAACTCCAGAAAAACAAAAAAACTACGAGTACGCTTGTTCTTGCCTGCGGCACCATATTATGTAATTTCTATGTTTGCATATATTATTATTGTATGACTTGTTTTCCCCGTTTTAATTAATTAATTAAAGGCAGAAATAAAAACCGAGACACAATACCGCACAAATAAGAGACCGAGAATACAAAATACTGTATTCTCAATATCTGATTCTCTCGCCGCCTTCAACCTTTTTATGTTTGTTTCTTTATCGTGATGCATTTTCATTTCATCGAGTTTCTAATCACAACGATTCTAATAAGTTTCACTTTAAAAATATCAAACTATAGATATGCAAACCGTACAAGTTTTAACTCGAGTACCATTTTCATGAAATATCTTAAAACAGTTTCGAATATCGGAAAAAATGTTGAATGAAAAGTTGAGTTAAAATTCACAAATTACTAAATGGCTGCTCAAAATTCAAAGTGCCAGGAACATCGATGAAGTATCGACAGTTTTGCCTGATTGGATTTCGTAAACCAATTATCCATTGCCAATTTTAACAGACTTCAAACATTGTACTACTTATTTTCTGAAATAATACTTCCAGATTCAAAAGTCTTACTACATATTTCAATGGATTGAAAAGAAACGTAAAGCAAGTAATTTGATATCATTAAATGTTTCTAAAGTGAAAAATGGAGACATCTAAGACCAAGATAAGTTTTAAAAATATTTAGAAAGGGCGTACATACAATTTTTATAAAAGACATATCAGAGACATTTAATTTTTGAGCAGCTGGTATGTTTACTACGAGAAAAGGTACTAGGTATAATTGGTTACAATATACATATTACTTAGCCGCTTCAGTCCCGTTTACCACGGTAACAACTATCGCAAGTGTGAACCCTGGTCATACACTATATATCTGCCAACACGCCACACTAACTTTAGCGAAATCCCACCAGTACTTTTGGCGTTAAAGAGTAACAAACACGTATACATCCTCACAAACTTCAAACGTTTATAATATATGTAAGATTTCTGTTAATAATTATCGGTATTAGATTCTATAGGACAGCGATGCTGGTGAAAAACACACGATGAAACTGCCTTTGACTAGTAGGTCTCATCGTAGGTAAAAGGCAATTTCTGTATGTCTTTATGAGTTATACACAATCTCAAATTAGTTAAGCCGTTCCTAAGATTGCACAAACATGCATAAAAATTAAAAAAAAAAACTGATTTTATATTTAATATCGCTCAGATATACAAATATATATATGTACATGAGCTCAAAAATGCCCGTTATTTTAAGCTTTACTTATTTATTTTTAATGAAAAGACAAAAAAGCAATTACCTGTATATATGAAAATTTAACATGACCTATATCCAATGATTTAATATATCCGCCCTTTGATAAACTGCTGCTCCGGAAGTTCATATTATCGGATCAATTCAAGGTCGTCAATTATGTTGAAACAAACTATATCCAATACAATACTACTTATACGCGTTTGGCATTTGTTGTTTCCGCATTTGTGGTGAACTATAGCTGTAAGCTATTCTAAAAAAACACGCTTTTGTAGAACGAAATATGTGAGTGTGTGAGGTCGAAGCTTACATACGACACAATTTTACCGTTTCATAGTTAACTAACTCGTATCACCAAAGTGATACGAGTTAGTTAACTATTAAATACTATACCTAGACTCGGATATATAACTGCATGGGTAAACGTAGCTTTTAAACTCTAATGTGAATGCTAATCTAAGCAATGAAAATCGAGTGAACATGTTGGTCGATGAAATCAGGTAAAGCTTTAGTAAAGTGTTGACACACAAGTCACACGACACACAAAGGATGTGTTTGACATAGCTTAGGTACCTCGCACGTTCCTAGCGGATTAGCACCCTGAGTATGAATGCCTATCGGCTCCTATCAGTTAAATTGCTTAACGTCTATTCACTAGAATTCACTAGATTGTACATTTCTGTATACCGTACTATGTATCGCTCGTCAGTTGCAGCAGCAAACAAATTCAAACCCCTGAGTGCCAACAGTTTGGTTGGTAGCCATTGGTTGGTTAGTGTGAAATATATATAAATAGCTTTATTTCGGTTAAGAATTTAATTCTGTACAAAATTCTGTTGGTAGGTGTAAGTAAAATAAAGCGAGTGAAAGCAGATGTTTACAAAAAGTTTATGCCCTTCAATTTTGAAAGTGACTCGGTTAACGCTATATTTAAATCAACTATTAATTAGCTTCCATTCCATTAAGCAAATTCGTCTTTCTTCATCTGCAGGTATTGAAATAATTATCACTTTGACTTGTTAATTATTTTACTCGGGGAAAATGATCTACAACATAAAGTAATAATTATTTCACGTCTTCAGTAAATTTTATATTCTACAGCAAATATTGTAATCGAAAGAAAATGTATGTTTGAACATGCTAATCTCTGTATCTTTGAGATTATACAAATCTTTTTGAGCGTGAGGGATAATTTTATTAAATGTCATTCCGCTAAGGCTGTACCTGAAGCTGCGGAACAACACTAGTAGCTGTATTTATTATTAACTATGCAATTTATAAAGTTCATAATTTTGTTCTACTTAATTAACGGGTAAAAGAGAAATTTGCATAGCCGTGGTGAGGCGGGCAAAAACAAGATCGATACATTTACGTTGCCTCGCTATAAAGATAGGCATCAGCAGAGACGGAAGGCGTTACCTTCGCGTGTTGCATTGCTTTGCAGCGGGCTCCGTACATTCTACTTAAAGGTCTTAAACACCAAAGGCCGCGTTACGTAAATAAATTCTCCGCTGTACTTGTCTCACCATGATTGCATAAAGATAAAATAAAAAATAACAAAATATTCATAGAACGAATTTCATTTTCCGACTGTGAGGTACGGCGAGCTCACGATAATAAATTAAACATTTTTATTTCATGAAATTTGCTTAATGGAATTCATCTTCGTTAGTCTAGGTTTCTAAGTGACTGAGGCAAGTACATAAAAAACGAACAAACACTAAACTAAAAAAACAGACAATGACAAACGACTAACAAATCCATCATTAAAATTTTATTTCATTAGATAATAAAAATAAATGAAACTATAAGTGATTAGTTTAATACAATGTTATTAAGAAAAATATATCAGAGTTTTTAGTCACTGGTATAATTTTATTTTGCTTATTAGGTAATTATGATCCTCGTTTCGTCACTTGTAAGCAGTTAGACTCGGTACATTACACAGTTGTAGCGCGCCCATTTCACCCCATTTATGTAAACCAGTGAACTATTTTTTTAGACGACTTAACGTTCACCCCTTTAAACCTTCACCGTTGGTTAAATGATGGCTCTTCAGCATGTTGCTTTTATGAACGTCGTAAATTAGAACGTCGTTATAATTAAAATGAAATAGCTTGACTTCAATTTTCATATATAAGCAGGTAAACATTTCTAAGGAGTATAGGAGTTGAAGAAAACCTGTTCTCCATTTTGCTTTTACAGAATTAGTACCTGATGATAACTCATTAGTGTTCTCTGGGTTTACTAGTTCAAAGTGTATGGTTAGGCTAATTACATGAATAATGTTAACATAGCAATATAAATTTTGAGTGCGAATTCAACGTTACGAATTTTCCAACTTACATATTAGAAACGTTCGGAGTCACCGTAACTTCACATATCTTAATTAATAAGACCAATAAGTGTTTATGTATGGGAGTATTACTGGATAAAGATCGGTCGTCAATTATCGTAATATTTTCATTTATTTAAATCCATATTTGTTTATTTCATTACAGTATTAACAATACTACAATCAATATTCAGATTTCAATTGTAAAGATATGAGTATCTAAAATATATTAAGCTTTAACCTTTCTCTTTGTAAATAAACATGAATATTTGATGTCTTGTATACCAAGTAAATTCACACGAACAAACACAGTATGTCAGTATAATGGTTCACTTGAACATTCATGTGCTTTCAGAAACATGTTTCGTACAGAGCTCAAATGTTTCATAAATAATAATGTTTAAAAGCAATACTTCCTTCCTTTTTAAGACTTAAATTTATGTAATAAAATTTATCACAAGTATACGAATAAAAAGCTTTAAGTATATCTTTTGGGTATGGGTATGTATTATATTTTAGGTGACACGGTTATTCTACAGGTTTCTTTGTAATATAATACATTCGGTTTATATATCATTTCATCAAACTATCAAAGTGATTCCATGTTTCAACACCGTACTACGACCACCATTCACTTTACTTGTTGTTAATCCATTACTGTCTCACCACTAGACTCGGATCTCCTCTTAGATGAGAGGGGTATACGAGTATGTCACAGTGTACCATACTACCATAGGTGAACATTAGACTTCATACAGCCTTGAAAACTGTTTTTAAAAGATTTTCAACTGTGTAAGATTTCTTGCAATAAAAACATTATCCACCGTTTAAACGAGTGTTAATGAATAATTATGTAATACACCTTAAAAGGTAACTTTAATGAATCTGCCGTGCATAGTATTCGAACCTCTGACCCCCGGGTGAGACACAGAGTTTTCAACTTAAGGCTATTCGATTTACTGGTTTACTATTTACTACATTAATTCACTTAACAGTATAGTCATACTTCAAGTATATACTAATATTTGAAGCAGTAGTTTGTTTGGTTGAACGCGCTAATCTCAAGAACTACTGGTTAGAATTGAAAAAAATGTTTTTGTGTTGAATAGTCCATTTATTGCAGAAGGCTACAGGCAATTTAACATCACGTTATGTTACTCTCTTTATTTTTTTCTTATTTAGTAGTGGGTGAAACCGTGGGGCACAGCTAGTGTTATATAATATATCTAGCAATAAATAATCGACTAATAAGCATTCATATTACTGTAGACATT
>DWLI01003490.1:0-11780 GCA_018249915.1 Cecropterus dorantes dorantes
GGTTTGTACGGTGCAATCGTTTGGAACCCCTAATTAGGTTAGAGCTTACAATGTACTCTTGGCGGGGTTGAAGGATGTGTGTTCTGAAGCCACCACGCGTTTACCGCTCTCGATTATTTTTTCTAGACGAGTGAGCATTTTTCTCGACCGCTTACAAATGACCGCTTAGTACAGAAATCTCTCCTACATTTTATTTTCCTTCCTGCAGATACTTCCATTATTTTGTTAATGGAACGGTGTTCAGAGATGCCCAAACAATGAAGGCCTATCTAAACGACGACGGGATTCGTTACATATGTGGCTGAGTTATGTGTGTGTGTGTGTGGGCGTCAAAAATGTGAAAGGAAAAATATTGAAAGTAATTCATGTAAGACTCCGTGAGTTAGCATTGGAGAACAACGGAATTTGATGTTGATGCCTGAGTTACGATGCCTGAGTTACGTTGCCTTCAGTTAGTTCCCAGGAGCATGGAGCGAGCTCGAACAAAAATAAAATCCTTCCCAACGACGGCATTGCGGATTTTAAGATGCACTGCCTATGTAGCAATTTAAATATTAAACTTAAAATGGCAGTAATTTTTTGCGCATTTTGTCAGTTTTGAATGGATGACAAAAACAAACAGACTGGTTTAACCAAAAGGTTATGAAAAAATATACTTTACAATAATTTGTTCTTTAATTAAAAAGTTCGTCTGGCGTAAATTAACGTTGATCAATTTTAGCGTTGGCTTTATTTATAAGACTTAATTAGTTTGACTTTATAAAACAAGGCCTCTTTACGCCACTTCTGACCAATCTGGAATACGAGTATGTATTTCAGTAAATACATGCTATTCCCAGAGTCTAAGTATAAACGTTTTAGAAATCTATTAAAGGTAAAAGAAAACGTTGTGAAGAAACCAACACATTTAAGATTTGTTTTAAAAAAGTTCTGAAAAGCGTTATAAGTCATCCAATTCCCCCTTGGCCCGGACTATAGAGTATGACCTAAGCCCCGCTCATAATAGTTACTTGTAGTAGTAGTAACTACTTTATAGGTCGCATTCCTGTTCCATTGCTGGGCATCCGTTTCCTCTCAAAGTAAGTTAGGATACGGATGCCCAGCAACAGGACAGGAATGGGTTGATGACATGGAACAAAAGCCTCATCTGGTAGCACCATCTGATTTACCGTACTCTGTAAATGTTAACAAAATGTACTCGTAAGTGTAAAAAATAGTTAAAGTTCATTCGACATATAAAGCCTAATGACTATGTTTCCGTCATTTCAATTAATTGTGAATTCTGAAAAGCCCACATTACTTTGGTATTTAAATGAACTAAGGAGAGAATCTCGCGAACGAGATTTAATCAAGCTTATCAACATTAATAAACACATAAAGGCATTTTCAGTACTGAATGTATTGTTTTCTTAAAACAATGAATTTTCTTTCGCAGAGCTCCGTTAGTTTTCCGGAATGTAAGGTCTTACGTCTCATATCTATTCAGAAAACTCAAATGAAAAATATTTTTATCTCCCCGTCTTAACAGACATATAGCAAGGCCACTCGTAGCTTTAATAACAGAAACCCATTGTTATTCACCGCGCGTATAATCTGATGATAATGAATGCAACATTGAACACTCCACATAAAAGCCAGATTGTACATTTCGGAGTGGTAAAACAAACATAAAGCAAAATGACTTATCGTCGTCCGTTAACGCTGTCGCGTCTCTCAAATATCTTTCATTCACCTTGTCCTTGTCGCTTCTCTGAAATCCTGAACCCTGCAAATATACATTGCTGTACGTATAAACCCATAAGATATACCTTCATAAGTGGTTTTCTACAGTAAAACAACACAATAAAAATGCTTTAAGTATGAGTAGAGGTCGCGCTATACCAAACTAAGTGAAAGATATGTTTTAACTTGTTTCTGATATTGTTTTTAACGTTGTTTGTTAGGATATCCGTTACAATTCACAAATATGCTCAGAATATTTCAACTAAGTATTTATTCAGGATACAGACTATAAAGGTAGTATAATATACACAAATGAAATGACGGAAGAACGGTTATTGTAGAGAAAAGATATTTAGTGATAGGGCCCACTTCTCCGAAACACTTTAAACGATTTAAATGTAACATAACATTAAAATAAGGTATCATCTGAATATTTTTTTACGTTGAAAAAAGCATAATGGCTACCGTTGAGCATTAGTATAGGGATTGATTTTGTTAATTTGATATAAAGTATAAGTCAAATTGACAAAAAGAATATCCAATAATGTATTTATTGTACGCAATCTTATAACATTAATATAAGTTTAATTTATTTACTCATCATCGTCATCAACAGCCCTTTTCTGTCCCACTGGAACGCCTCTTAGAGTGAAAAGGATAAGGGCAGCGTCTACCACGCTGGTCCATTGCGCATACTTTTGGAATACGTTTGAGGAGTTTACTCGTAATTACAAATTTTGTAGACATATAAGTTTCCTCACAATATTTTCCATCACTGTTAAGGCAGGTGATAATTACAATAATTAATTATTATTGTATTTATTTATATAGTAATAGTATAAGTAAGTAATTAGAAGAGATTAAGTAGTAACAAAAACCTTTTTACTTATTTTATCACACAATTAAAATTTCGCTTTGTTGGAAGCTTTTTCTGCCAAATTTGTGACATTTACTAGCCACTTCTATCATGTTGTCTTTAGAAGTCGGTTTACAACACGCATTTATACATCATCATTTTACCTAAACTCTCTCATTAAAAATGATGAGGAAGACCTAAACGTGACATACGAACTATAACACCAAAAAAGGACTTACTACTTACTTTTACTTAATCCCTTTTTATTGCGTTATTGTGATAATAAAGATTGAAACACATTAAATTAGTTTTAGTCCCATTAAAATCAGAATGAACATTAAGTATGCATAAATATTTACCACTCAGACAGACTTTAAACTACAACAGCAATCGACAACTTTAATGTTTGTGAATTTCCGTCCGGACCTTTGTTATAAAGGAATGACATTTTAGATAGATAAATTAAAATTAACGGCTACTTGTGCTGAACCCCTAACCAAAATTTACAATAACCGTCTAATAATTATTTATCTACAAAATATATTCATTGTTAAATATTGTATAAATGTTGTGATTGACGTAACTATCAAGGAAATATAAATTACAAATGATTTTTTTCTGGCTGCAATTAGAAGAACTTATAGGTATCTACAAATAAATAAACATATTTTCTTTAATTATAGAAAGTCGCAATACAAATAAAAAAATCGACATCAATGCCACATACAAAGGCACAGACAGATACACACGTTAAACTTATAACACCCCTGTTTTGCATTTGGGGTTTAAAACTAACAACAAGTGTCTGAAAGCTTTCAACTATAAATCATGAAAGAGCACTCCAAAATTTTATTAATCTTACACAATTTCTCTCTTAGTACCTACATACCTAAAATCTCGTACATAAATAAAGTTATGCCCGATGTCACTTACTTATAACCATCCATTGTAAATTCACACACGGTTATTAAAATATGAGCTGAGTAGAATAACAAAAGCTGTTTAACACACTCGAATAAATTAGTATAGTAGTATGAAGAGAAAACAGCACGCGTTTCGATGTAGTTATAAACTTGTAGCAGCACGTAGTCTTATTGTACACGAGCTTTTAAATTAACAGTAGATTAGTTAACAAGCATTGGAGGGTAAACAGCTATGCTTTCAGCGAGAACAAGTCGCTAATAACATTGAACGTGTCCCCGGCGTCCATTTGGTCGCTTGTAGACAAGTGTGTAGAGACACACGTATGCTAGCTTCATATATCACACTTGTCTGTCTGAGCTTCACTCTTCATGAATTTTTAAATAAACTTCACATTTGCGCTTCCTTGCCAACTCAGTGAGAAGTAGGCAATAATTACTTCTATAAAATGTTTGCCTACTGTCTGGTAAATCTACATTTGCTACATTTTCGCTTTACGGATTTTCTTTTTTTTTGGTTCTACTATATTTATTTTAATCTTTATTGTTTTATGTAGCGAAGTGTGGGTTTGCTGTGTGTTAGCATTAATTCACGGGATAATGACTATAGATATTTCTAACGAAAAAAAATGTATTTTTATTTCTTAGAGGGTCATTATTGTGCTAACTACAATCATATTTTGAACATTTACCAATAACAGTATATTGTATATTTATACAATAAATGAATATCGCATAATTAGGTTTATATTATCTAAAAGTTTACATGTCCAATTAATTGTATCCTTTTTATACTAAAATGAAGGTGTACGATGGAAAGCACCTGCTAATATTCTTTTAATTTGACCTCCACATAAATAACATATATATGCACGCAAAGATTTACAAGATGCATCCAATTAACTCGATTTTAAATAAGACGCCCCTAAGAAGGGGCGTCCATTAATAAGGCAATATAATTTTCCACATCGTTCCAAGGTAATGAGCTAATAAGATATGTCATTGAAAATAATGGTACATGAGACCGTTTAAAATTAGGACGGAAATATGTTACTTTAAATTATTATTTATAAATGTCTTAATTAATATATTTATAATTATAACCGGTTTCCTATGAATTGTCATGATTTGTTGTGAATCTGCAATATTAAACCGAGAACCTGAGATTGGTTAAGGTTCGACCCGACCCCTGCCGCCCCCTGAATGTCTCACGTAATTAATGGACGTCTCCTAAAAGCAAATAAATTTACCTTTTAAATTTTCAAAGTTACACAAAATTTCGCACTTGCTTACAAATGTCCATGAGCGGCAGTGGACACTTTCCACCAGATAAATTGCGTACTCGTATGCTACTTCAATCCCATAAAAAATACAGAATAACGCTGTCTACCTACACTTTCCTACCTACCTACCCTTTTCAAAACGTAGCCCCACACTCGAATATTCTCCTGATACACACACACACTCAGACTCTCAGTTTATCATCCAAAATTAAAGCTCTTTCTAAAAAAATTATATCAATAAAGTGTGAGATAGTTAATCAATAATACTATCACATGCTTTAAATACTCCTTACATGAAGTACGTCATTGCAACTTGAAATGTAATTACCATGTTTATTTAAAATATTAATTAAAACCCTGTTTGAAATAAACCATTCATCTCTGAGAAATCTTCAGAGCTTTTGATGTGTCATTTGTACGGCCTTACAAAGCCCAACCCTCTTACGACAAAATAGCGACAAATTGTTAACCTCACACATTTTGTTTCCCGGGGAATTTAATTTAATAATGTTAATATCATTATCATTACATTTTTGTTTAACTCGTAACTATACAATAGAAAATTAATGAATACTGACATTCTGTAGTATGTAAGTGGGATATTTATCTACTTACTAGATGAATTAATTATCATGTTTATGCGAGATATTAATATCATCATCTAATTTTAACAACATTTATAAACTTTTAGGATGCTACAAAGAAGCTGATCTCTAAATTAGCAAAAACTAGAGATAATGATTCAACTGGATAATTTCAAACGGCCATCGCCGTCACCATCTCGCTGCTCGATACGCAGCGACAGTCGAGTGTTCCGACAACCGCGCGTCATTCAAGTGAATCGCGACGCTGCCACCATGATGGATGACGAGTCAACTGGTGTGGGTGGCAATGGGAGCGGAACAGAGGCAGGACTTGTATCTGACTTTGAATCTCAGGTCGGACAACATGCAGCACACTTTCGCTCACGGACTTTCAGTGATGGTTTTATCAGAAACACGAGCCTCGAGCTACTTCTCGGCGTTGATTGTGAGGCCTGCCTTGCTTTAGCAGCTCAACGACAGTGTATAAACAAACACATATCAGATCATGATTTTGATTTAGTGTGTAATTGTAACGTTCAACAAAACAACTATCTAAACTGCCATAGAGATCTTCCGAAGCCAAGGGGCCATACACTAAATATTTATGATTTAGAAAGAATGAAACGAGATACGATACGAAGTAATCTTGCTATCGGATCACATCGCAGTCTAGACAGAAGACACAATAAAAGTAAAACAATTGGCGTATCGAGTTACATTTCGAAACAGCTAATAGCTTACGACCACACGAACACTTTAGTTCAAAAGATTAAAAAGAAGTTGTGCAATTTAAAAAAGATCGGCGGCGAAGCAATTTCCAAGAAACATCAAAACGCAGTCCAACTAGCAGAGATAACAGCCGGCTCTACAAGTTCTCTCAAGAAACTGTCGATGCTGTCGCTAGTCGATAAGTCACAGCGGAAAGTCGATAGCCAAAGTTGTATTTTCTCATCTTCAACTGTACAAAGTAAAGACGACTTAAAGGACAGTGTTACAACGTATGCAAACTTTTCATCAAACGTTGATCAGTGTTTTGATAGAATTGGAAACTGTAATATGAATGCAGACACAAGCAGGAATTCATCACAGAAAATGAGGATATTTGAAAATAGCGACGAAGTTTTGTCGAGGAACTCTCCGCCGCGACAGGTGATGAAATTTTCAACGTTAGATAATCGTAGCCGTTGCCGAGGTATAAGGAGACAGATGTCATATAATGATTTCCCAAGCGAACGATATAGGGATCGGATAGCGCAGTCATGGTCCCAAGATGAAGGAATATTTGATTCGAGAAGCATCCGCACAGAGATAGTTGACGACGATTCACAAACATTCATCGACGGTGATAGAATGATACATTCTACTCCGCGGCCTACCCAAGCTCACTGCACCTGCGACCCGGGACGCAATGATCGAATTCCTTCTATATTTTATGACACTCATGTAAGTTTTTATCAATATTAACATTTTTAATATTAGTCTTAAAGTAAATGCATTGCAATGCGCTAAAGCTTAATTACTTACGCCTCAGCAAGCAAGATTTTCAAGTTACGCCCTAAAAGTTATAATGCATCTGTACATTACCTGGCACTACTCTAATACATTACAAAACTTTATATTAATGGAACTTCTATATATCTACCTATATTTATGCTATCCCGTTTGTTTCTATAATTTGAGGCAATTTGATGGGATAAAATTAATTTATTATGGAATATTTTTGTCGTATAAAAATATTTTTGTCGCATAAAAATATTTTAAACATATTTTTGTGTCGTTTATTTTTTCATAAGTATCACTATGATAGGAGCATACTTTAAAAACCTGCTATAGAAAAGGATTATTTTAATTTAAATATACACAAAAATTTAATAAAAGTGAGACAACTGGCATATAAGCTGTCCTTATATGACCTACTTTTCATGTTTTCCATGGAGACAAATTTATCAATTGATGATTTTAGATAACTCCAGAACCTCGTTTTTTGTGCCCGTGATAAAAAGCCCAAATTTGGGGATTACAAAGGGAATTTTTATTTATGTTGATTTAATAACTTTTAAAACAGGGCAAGAAGCGTGCAACACCTGCGCCTGACGTGACAGATCGCGCACAAGGGCGCATGGTGGCGTGCTCGGCGTGCAAGTCCCCACAATGGATGCCCGCCACCACCGCCTCCACCACCAGTCACAGCTCCACTGCAACTGGAAACTCCTCGCGTGAGTAATCCTATATAACAACACATTGATACATATATTATTCTAAAATCATATATTGACATATATGATCTTAGACTTATAATATCGCGAAATTGAAACATTTTAATATGTTACGGCTTACTCACGATACGTGGTTTTTGCCAATAACTCGACCCAGTTACATGAATCGTGGTCACGTCGAAAGTCAGTCAGTCAGTTTTAAAAACTGACTGGCTAGCTGACAGACAAAAAGAAGTTCAAAAACCACATATCGTGAGTACTCGTAACATATTAAAATGACGTCAATACTTCGGTCGATTGATAATACAAAATAGATAAGGCATTTTAAAGTTCACAAAGCATATCTAAATTAACCATAAACGTGAAGATGCCACTGGTCTGTTGTGGGTCTGGGTGTTTACGTATTTCGGTGAAAATGCTAATGTCAAAATAACTCATTAGAGCATAATAATAAAAATTACTACTTTTTAATAAAAAGTAGTTTTATCTATGCCTTATTAATTAACGATATATCATAATTACATCGGGGCATAACGTTCGCGTTGACACAATGCTTTTGGGCCTCATATTCGTTTACGAGTGTAGTTGATTGTATTCATAGATACAACACTCCGACCCGGTTTATTTTTCGATGCCGATGCCGAGATACGACCAGCCATATCGGAAACACTGGTCTAAAGACTAGACTCGACAACTTCTCGTACGAGAGGATACACGTACCCTAAGGAATAAAATATTTTGATAAATGTAAATAGTTTTCGGATTTAATTATATGGTAGAATCACGGGATTAATTCATCTCGCTCAATCATCAATGCTTTTGGATCTAATGTCCATTTACGAGTGTTAATCATATGCACTACGACCCTGTATTTTTTATTTTCATGACTCGGTAGCGCATCATCACTAACTAAATCGAGAACGTTAATCTAAAGATTATATGACACATTCTAACATTCTTACACTAAAGATATGACCAGCATAAGGATACTAATTGATTTTTAATACTAATTTAATACTAATTTGATTTTGATGATGAATTTTAACTATCGGTAGTCGGAATTAAATCTATTATATCACGGAATTAATCTACTACATCCCGGTCGATCACATATTCATCAATAATTTCGTATTTGAAAGCCGTAGCACCAGTCGTGTGCTTGACAGCAAGATTATCGGACGTGCCGTAACGGGAGATTGGTATGACCCAAATTGATTTTGATATGGAAGTATATGACGTTATCTGATGTACGGGTTCGACGAGCTTTGGTAACACCTATAATTTTGTAACTATAATGTACAGATACTCGTATATAGATTAATAATAAAAAATATATAGTTTTAGAATAATATTATCGCGGAATTAATACATTTTAATATGTTCCGCCGTGATCACGATCCATGTAGCTGGATCGAAATATCGGCAAAAAGAAATTCAGAAACTGCGTCATGAACTGTACCCGTAACATATGAAAAAAAAATATCCGATTCGAAACAAAGACAAAGGATTTTTATACCGGATTAAGTAATTTTCAATTCAAAAATACCAGTAGGATTATTATATTGCGTATGGAAAAGGAATGTGTTACATATTTTTCATGATTACAATTTTTCATTTGAAAAAACATTGTGAACCATATTGTATTTTATATAGTGTTGGTGTGAGTGTCAGTTACATTGTTAAATAGAAATACGCTAATAAAAGCTTAAGTTTAGAACAATAATCGTTAAGAAAAAAAAAATATGAAGCTTCAAACAATACAATGTTTATTATAATGAGAATTAGGATCTTACAGAATATACTCGTACTATTTGTACTATATTAAAATTAGCAAATAGTTGCTAAGAAAACCATAAGTGTTTACAACATTTACGATGCTGTAGGTATTTCGGCGTGGCATCGACGATGGTGCTGTGTAGCAATCCTGGTTCTGGTGGCGGGTACGGCGTGCGTGGCCGGACCGCTGGCACTGCGCGCCCCGCCGGGGGCTCCGCTGCACGAGAGACTCCGCCTCGCTGAACGACTTCTCCACGACACACCATTGATTGACGGACACAACGACTTGCCTTGGAACATAAGAAAATTTTTACACAACCGAATTAAAGACTTTAGGTAGGTATTATTAAACTCACTACATTGATAACGTTGGAAAAATTTTAGATTTTTTGTACAAGCGTGTTCCCACATGCATAGTTTTTTGATTGGCAAAAAAGCATTCGGTTAAAAACACAATTTTAATATACAGATAATAACTTCGGCAAGGTTTTTCATTAAACAACTTGTATTCCACGCCAAGTTTGTACATCACACGCAGTCAAAATTAGTTTATTTAATTAATAAATTAAGCATCTACTACAAGTATCTCAATTGAAATTATAAAAAATAGTTTGAGCATAACTTTCGATTTATTATTTACATTAAACATAACATTATTTACATTAAACAGATTTGATGAGGACTTGAGAACCATATCACCATGGGCTACCAGTTCATGGAGCCATACGGATCTACCGCGGCTCAAACAAGGCAGAGTTGCTGCACAAGTAAGTATAAGTACCTATAAGATTTCTAAGTTTTTTACAATCTTGACGCGTTCTTCTAATGACATTCCAGTGTGTAGGCCACAACATTAAATATAATTATATCTATGTACTTCTAATTTGCCTGTAATTTTGTAAATGCTTAAATTAATTTTGTTTGGCTCTGAAATCAGCTAAATATCGGCAACACTTCACAGTGACATCACCACTAGGAACTTCACAGGCAGGTTCGTTTGTGATCGTAAGGACGAACACCTTGACGCTAAGTTTACCGCAAACGATCGCAATTAAATCGATGTCCAGGGGTAAGTCCCCTGGTCACGACAAGCTGAGCATTGAACTTCTTAGAAATGTCGGTGCTCACGTGCCCCGTGTGCTGGCAATGCTTTTTAATCTATGTGTGGGGCACGCATACTTACCGTCGGACATGATGACCACCAATGTCTTGGTGGTCCCGATAGTGAAAAGTAGGACTATCAATATTAGTGACAAAAAACAATTACAGGCCCATCTCCCTTGCCACTATAATATCGAGGATGCTTGATAGCCTGCTCAATATACAGTTGGACAAACACTCAAGGTGTTGAAATCCATAAAAACCAATTTGGCTTCCAAAAGGGTCTGTCAACGAAAACGGCTGTCCTGTGTTTAAAGCAGACTGTCAAGTACTACACTGATCCTAAAACCCCAGGTTTTGCTTGTTTTCTTGACCTTTCGAAAGCGTTTGACCTGGTGTGCTATGAAATCATATGGCAAAAGTTAAAAGATATCCTGATGCTCAGTGAACTAGTCAATATTTTTAAATATTGCTACCAAAACCAGGTTGTTGTTGTTCGATGGGCTGGTGCCTGTTCTGCTCCGTACAGGTTGCAGTGTGATGTGAGGCAAGGAAGGTTAACCTCGCCCAAATTTTTTTAACCTGTACATTAACGCCCTGATGAGGGAACTCAGTAGCACCCATGTCGGTTGTCATATAGATGAAACAGCGTGAACAATATTAGCTACAGTGTGTACGACATGGTGTTGCACAGTGCGTAGGCCTATGGGCTGTTGAGTCTTATCGGCACCTGCGAAAAATATGCTGTAAGCCATGGCCTCCTCTATAACACCAAAAAGAGAGAGTGCATAGTGTTTCGGGCACGAGGGTGAAGTCCAGAAAACATACCATCTATAAAATCAGAGGGTATCACATTAGTTCGTATTGAGAGCTTTAGATACCTTGGACATTGCATCACCTCGGATCTGAAAGACGATGCTGACATGGAGCGCAGAGCGCTGTCTGTGTGAGCTAATATGATCGCCCGCAGGTTTGCTCGCTGTTCAAGGTCTGTCAAAATTACTCTTTTCCGAGCGTTTTGTACGTCCTTCTACACAAGCGGCCTGTGGGTGGACTATACTCTTACTGTTTAAGAGTGCCCTACGCATTCAATACAACAATGTCTTAAGGGTGCTGTTGGGGCTACCTCGGTTCTGTAGCGAGTCGGGTATGTTTACTGAATCGCGAGTAAATTGTTTTTACACGAAAACGGTGCACGTCTCTACTGGGCAGGGTCCGGACTAGCCCTAATAGACTCCTGAGGGTATTTGCAGAGCGGTATGACTGTCAGTATCTAAACCATTGCTCCACGGTGCACATAAAATATGACAAGAAAAATGTAT
>DWLI01003491.1:0-11780 GCA_018249915.1 Cecropterus dorantes dorantes
GAAGTACTAGTTAAATATGAATAAATCCTTTTCAAATCTTAGGCTGTTTATTATGGAAGGCTTTGGGCAATAATAAATATAATATGTATACCAACTACTCATTGTTTGATCTTAAGAAGGTTGATATTGCTATTTGAAAACAGTACATTACCAGAATGTCGCTAGCTGATCACTTAGGGGTTGAAATTCAAATAAGCAATTTAGGGGAGGGGGGACTTGTTGACCCCACTCCGCTGGTACTTTTATTTACAATATGTGACAGTTTGATCATCTAAAGCCCTAAACATGAACGTAAATATCAAATATGTATAACGTAACCGACGCAAAACGTAACGGCGACCAGCGTTTAAACAAGTTTACGTTAGAATTTATTTGTGGATATAACTGACAGTAGAGTATACTTAAAATGCATAGTTACTCGTCATCACGATGACCGGGAATACTAATTACATGATAAAACTGAAAAAATAATGAATCTGCGGTAACAGATTTATTTATTATTAAATGCGTATCAACTTAATCTAAAAAACACCATTATTTAAAAGATCCGCAATAATAGTTTACGGCACATTTCATAACGCATTAGTAACTAATATTTTTCGATGATAATGTTTCATGTTAAATGCTTATCAAAAGTTTAGAGCAAACATTTATAAATATACTGGTAAAAAAAATAAAAAGTTCAATTACTTTGTCATTCATAAGTTGGGGTAAACATAACCCTAAACGTTACGAAGAATTATAAGAATTTCCAAATAGATAATAATATTTAAAGATTTTTCCAAGTATAAATTGTAAAGAAGTTGATAACTATGAGCTGTTGTTGGAAGTTCCCACGCTTACATAAATATAATACGTGTAGTAATTTTCCTCTTACAATTACTCTGCACTAATAACGAATAACAAATCAGGTAAAGTGAACTTAATACATACTGTGTCAGCAGGAATATCATAATTTTGCTATTACTGTTGTATGTTCTGCAAAATGCAGTATCGCAAACGAAATATACTTTACATAACCTATAGTCAGGAAGTTTAAAAACGCAGTACAGTATCAAATCGCGATGATACAACATAATCCCGATGTAGATAATAACTATCCCAACTGTGAAACAAAAAACAATGAGTAGACAAAAGAAGAAGAGACAAAACATAAAAAAAACATGACTCCTACACCAAACAATACCCGGTCTTCGTTAACAAGAACATTTCAAGGGATATATTTATAAAAAATGGAAGGAATAAAAAACTGCTACTTCCATTTACTTGCGAAAATAAGATATTAACGTAAAAAAATAGGTTCATATACATAATATTTACTTAGTAATGAGAACAGAGTTCACGTTCAGCGTGTACTATGAGAAAATTCATAAACCACACATAATATAGTCATTAATATAATTGTTCTCAACTTTTAAGAATAAATGATTGTCGTCCTACATAAAAGTTTACTTGACCCGAAAAAATCTTTATTTTTATGTATTCTCTTACGAATTCAAAACAACATGTGTTGAATAATAACTGAAATATCCAGTGATATATAATTATCCAAAGCTTATCATTTTTTAAAGTAACTGTAAATTATTTCTCGAAGAGAGTTGATTCAATTCCGTATAAAATTTTACTAAAAACTTTATATTGAATAAAGGCCTTACAAATATAAAAGCTAGTTATCAAGTGAATAATAATACTGAATCAATTTCTCTGAAATCACCCAATTCTGCTATAACTATAATGCGTTTAATATAAAGATGGCCAAAATGAAAACTCCTGCCTCACGCGATTTAAGTTGGGATAAGTTGCTCTTATTTCATTCCAAATTTACTGGCTAGTGCGGTCTTCCCATTGCCTTCGAAAGATCACGTGTTTGGTCTAAACAAATTTCGATTGTTATAAATCTCTAAGTTATCCGGACAGAAGTTTTAATTGAGGGTCCACTGTGGACTAATAGTGTAGTATTCATAATGTGCATAATTATATCGATATGTTATCTTATTAAAGCCAAATGAGATAGTAATCTCTTACACGCTACTTTCTTGCTGCTAAGTTGAAAACAACAAAAAAATGTTATTTCTCCCACTGATTGCTAGTAATCATAGCATGACATTTTACGTAACGGTCAATAATACTAAGATATAAAGTAAAATATAAATGCCATAATGAAATACTGGTAACGTCGCATCCATTACCAAATCCGATGGATGAACGAGAAATGCATAAATTTCTACAATAACATACACATTTAGGCCAATATAACTTAAAAACTTGCTTCAGTACCACTTATAACCAAATCTAAAAATAAAACAAGAGAGATATAGTACGAAGTAAAAATACCAAATACTCAAGTGTACATCATTAATGTTATACGTATTGGTCGTATAGCTTCAAATGTCACCTGTCACATTATTCATAGTTACATTATGTATATTATATTTAATATAGTAAGGCGGAAGATTATAAGATATAAAGCCATTTAATTGTGGCAAGGTTAAACAAAGTATATCACTTAACAGTTTGATATAATAGGGTACTTGCATATTTTTTGACAATCAACTCACAATTATTGAATCGTAGTACTAATTAACAGGTATATTATAACGCTTACTTAGAACCACTCCTTAACTTGATGGATTAAAAATTATTCAAATTGGCCTAAGAATCCTAGCCCCGATGATGTTTAAGGCTACCAATACCTACATGATTATGGTAGTATCATATCGCGAGAACAAAGTGCCACTAGGTCATGTGGTGACTGTCACATGCAGTGACCAGTATCAAGTTAAGTATACTGTGTTTATAATATCATAGAATGGTAAATCAAGATCGATATAAACGTAAAAGTACTACGTGACCTCCTACGAATCAACGATTCGCAATTATGAAATTTAATAAAAAAAAACCTATAACCGTATGGTTAATTTTCTTATTTTAATGGTAGTAGCGTATTCACATAATTTTATATTTACCTTCATTAGCGGAAACTAGCCTACTGTAAGAAATTAGGTTTAAAAACAATGGCTGGCTACTGGCTTAATCAAAATAGAGACGGTAAATAGCTTTACACGAATAGAAGCCATTTAATATAATAATAATACTATGCCAACAAAATCGATGTTTTTGTTTATTTATAAAGCATGAAATCACTATTTTTCTAAAAATTTCACTGGTACTGTTAATCACAGTTAATATAAACGTCCTATTTTTGGTAGCTGCTAAAATAATACATAAATTAAAATATACGAACGAATACTTGGATAGAGGTAGTTTTGACAAACTGAATGTAACCTGCCATTCACTGTATATATCCTAAAACTAAGCCGTAAAACCTGAAGATCGGTGATGCAATTAGGGCGTTGTACATCGTTTGTACAATATAAAAAGTCACTATCACATTTTACACGCTACTGGAATCGCACGCCGCTTAGAAATAAAGCAGTTACAGATCCAGTTACTTAATTTACTACTGAGATCTACATAAACATACGTTATCGATTATGGCAAACAGACACATACGGATTCACCCGGCGTCCTGTAACTATATAATACACCGAAAGAAATAGCTATTTTCGATTAATACTGGACAATATAGGCAATATTTACAACGACATGTGCGTAAACATGTCGTGACGTGAAGGTCGCGGCAATTCGGGCGCTTGTCGCGACGCTGCGGCTGGCGGGGGCGGGGTGGCAAGCGGCGACTGTCTCGGCGACTGACCGCGTACTGCAGGAGCTGCGGGCCCCGGAGACCCGAGCTGAAGGGACACCAACGGCGGGGCCACGTACGACGGCGTAACGTAAGGTGCGGCTATGTACGGCGGCATCACATATGACGACGGTACGTATGATGTGGCCACGTGCACGGGGGCTACATACGTTGGAGCAACTTGCAACGGCGCCATAGGCACTTGTGCAACTTGCGACGGGGCTACGTGCAGCGGGGCAACTTGCGAAGGTCCCACTTGCACCTGAGCAATATGCGAAGGGGCCACGTGTACCGGAGTAACGGCCATCGGCGTCACGTATGTAGACGCCGCGTAGGACGGGGCTGCGTACGACGGGGCTACGTATGGCGAGGCCATGATTGACGGAGCTATGTACGAAGGAGTCATATATGAGGAGCCCGCGTAAGAAGGCTGCAGATACGAGGGTACCGCGTACGATGAAGGCGTAATCGATATGGGTACATACATCGAGGGTCTTGAAGATGGAGCCACGAATGGCGACGCTGAGAAAGATGGATTTGCGAACGCCGAAGGCACCTGTGACTGCCCGACTGATGAGGAAAATTGCTGGGGCGAAAGTAATGGGGCTGCTAATGGCGGCGGCACAAACGGCAAGGTACCTTCTAACGTTGCCGATATTGATGAACCCACCAATGGTAGAGAAGCATTTCGCATGCCACCTAGCGCCGGTGCCAAAATTGACGAGTTCATTAACGGGGTCGACATGAGTGACGAGGTTCCAACAGAGGTCTTGGAAGCCGATTGAGCAACGGCTGAGGGAGACCGGATCGATTGGGTTCCCACAGACGGTGACGAAATTGATGGGACCACAAATGAAAGGAACGCGTGCGACGGAGTCTCTTCTGACGGTGCCGAAATTGATGGGTCCTCGAATGGATAAGACGCGAACGACGGGGTTCCAACTGACGCCAGCGAGTTTGAAGGTGACGCGAATGGTATAGACGGAAGCGACGATGATCCGACTGACCATACTGAATTTGACGGGGACACATGTGATACGGGCGCGAACGGCAGGGTTCCGGGTGACGCTACCGAAACTGATATAGGCCCTATTCGGGAAGGCGCGACGGGGGGCGATCCGTTTTTCGCGCCTTGAAACTCCGGTCACAAAACGCATGACTCGTCGTATGTCGCCCCGTTAGCCGCGTTCTATTGCATTGAATTAAAGTTTACCCCCAAAATATTCAAAGGGGAGCTGTGTGGAACGCCTTGAATCGGAAAATCTAATGGGCGGGAATCGATGAAGCCTACTGGAACAGGGTGAGGTGGACAAAGTAAAGCCATTTGCTGTTCGGGCTGAGCGTTATCGTCCTTATGTTCTGGTGGCGGTGACGTATTTTCGCGTTTGATACGGCTCTTGATACTAGGCCGGTTATTTGGATACCCTTTTTTCTTATATTCGAGCCATAAGGTACGGTTATTAACGCCGAACAAACGAGCAGCCTTACAAAAACCTATACCTCCAAATCTAACAGCATCGAGTGCTCTCTTAAAGTTTTCCTCCGATTGAGGGTTGGTGGTGCGCCGACGTTTGGGAATGGGCGTCGGTAGCGTCTCTTGGACCGTTTGCGCTTCCGTCACACAACTCGGTCCGGGCGAAGGGCCTGTCACGCCCAGCCCTTGCCCGTATTCGTTAATCTCGGAGTCCATATGCGGATTTATAACATGATACATTCCAGGATCAGCTTGAAGTCCACCACTGCCACCGATGCAGGCGTTCGAATACCGGGGGTATGTATGCTCCATCATACTCCACTGCCCTCCTGGGAAGAGAGATAAATGATTTTGTAACACATTTCTGCAATAAATAAAAGCTTTAGCTAGATCTATACTTTTCATTGATCTCCCTTCCCTGGAATATAAAACGTAGAGCCCGGAGCATTAAATAGTAAGTGTTAAAATTTTCTGTACTACACATGAATTTGAACTTTTTTAATAAAAAAATGTAAGCAAAAAAAATTTAGAATTAATCAATACAAGCTTAGTGATGATGAAATGAATATAAAATATCGAAATTACGAATATACTTAAAATAATGTTCAATGATTAAATTATAAATAAAAGAGGAAATGAATCTAACGGGCTTACGTGAGTATCTCCAAAGAGTGTAAGAGACCGGTTATGAATTTTGTAGTAAGAGTATTTCATGACAAATACCCTAACTTCAAAATCATTACAAATTAAATCATGATCTGCAGAGATAACTTACGCTGTATTATTAAAAAAAAAAACAATAAGCAAATAAAATGGCATAAAATAATTTTAATGATATATTTCTCTTACCTTGTGGGATCACCATTGGGTTGTTGTCCATAGCCAGATGTTCGACATTCAGATTGTGTTGTTCATTTGCCTGAAACATTTAATAAAGTTACGATGTGACAAACAAAATAATGTTCATTATCTTAGTGTCCCCACAGTTGGGGTAAGAACTTTTCTGTCCCATCCTTCTTATTAAATACACAAAGCTATATGGTAATCTTTACTGCAAATTTCGAATTGTAATTAAAATCTCATGTGCAATATGTTTTAATTCTTTTCCACAAATATGAAGTAGGTATTCATTACATACACTACATGTTTTGTACAAGGAATATGGAACTTTATTATCTCAGTGGTAATATATTGAATCATATTTACATCTACCTACAGTATTTTCCTAGCCTGAAGAGAACTAAATAAATATATCGCTCAAATGATAGATCATTGACGTAAATGCGTTTATATTACTAATTCATTTACGTCATTTTTGTAGCAAATGAGCCAAATGCCATATTAATTATAGCCATATTAATTTACAAATATTATTGTACCTGTTGTGTGTTGTCTACTCGGTCGTCGTATTCGCGAAGTCGTCGTTGTTGGGGTACGCTGCTCAGGGTGATGGATTCGCCGCAGACCACGTCGATAGGCTGGCCGGCGTCATCACTCCTGTTCTCTTCCCCAACCATGTTCAGTGATGTAGATCCCGTTGAACTCTTCCTACGCCTGGGCACACCCAAATATCTAGTCATACATTGGGCTCATCAAATATAACTCTACTTATTGGTAGACATACAAAATACATTCATCTTTTAAGTATACATGCTTCTTCATTTGTAAATTAACATTTCCATTAAATAATAAATTAAATTATTCTTCACATTATATATCTTTTAAAATATGAAATTATTCTTAAGATTGTTCTTTCTAAAATTATTCTTTTTCATTCTTAACAGAGTAAGTCAGAAATGTAATAACCTTTTTTGTCTATTCCTAGGAGATGCAGCTGGTGAAATCGAGTGCCTTTGAGATTCAATGGAATCTCCCGGTGATTGGAAGTCCGCCGTGTTGCCTTGAGAACGAGTGAGAGAGGTGGAGTCGGGCATCTCTGTCAGACCCTTGATTTTTAGTAGCTTAGCAGTGTCCAGAACCTGACAATATTATGATATTATTATATATCGGCAAAAATGTACATGAATTATACTCTAGCATTTATTTTGGCATTAAAATTTGTTTAAAACCAAATATTGTTTACTTTCAAATGTGGACCCATTAATGTCATATTCTTCAATGACATATTAAGCAATTATAATCTTGGAAATTAGAGTGTATTTGATACGATTTCATGGATTTCTGTATTCATTGATGTTACCTGAGGCAGTTGTTCTTCGGTAACATTGACTTCGCCGTAGTACATGAAGTCGACCATGGTACGCAAATCGGCGAAGGTAACATCCTTCAAAATAACAATAGGATGTCGCGATGGATTGTCGACAAACAAGGCCTGAAAATCGAAATACACAATATGAATTAAAATGTCACATCAATTTATGATACAAGAATAACTTTTTGTTAGAACTTTTTTACACATAAGTATAATTACCTCAGTAAATGTAGGACGGAAATGTCTATAAGCTATTAAAAGGGTATGCCAACTTATACTCTGCGATTGCAGAACGTCATATGTTTGAATCATGTATCATATGCATTGTATGAAAAACCACACAGTTTAAAATTCATCAATTATTTAGTTAGTTTTACTCTCATTATATTATTTTAGAGTTAAAAACTTTTATTTCATTCATTAATAAGGTGAAAACAAACAACATTGTTTAATTTTTACCTACCTGTAAAATTTGCGTTTTGTATTGTGTGCAAAGCATAAATATATTATCATCATCTTCAACAAATGAACTACATACCTGAAAGTAGGTACTGCAAGCAGACAGCACGACCTTATGCGCCTGCAGGTGCTTTCCCTCAGCCGCGAGGGTAACATCCACCAGCGTTTGAGTGTTCAACAATGTCGTGAACATAGAAATGAAATTCGGCTGATGGTTGTTCCATCGCAGACTGTATTGCTGCGTCATATTGGCAATCTATTTAAAAGAACACGAAATTATATTTTAAAATTTGATAACAATCCCTATTTTCTTTTTGTTGATAACATTCCATAGTAAATAGTTAAACAATATCATCAGAATATTCGAGACTCCTCAGATACAAAGGCAGATTTTATTAAATTTGCAAAAAATAATATATTATGTCCATTACCTATGTTAAGAGGATACAACTCTTTATGTGCTGTGCTTTATGTACTGCTAACGATACTAGACTAAGGTATTATATTTTTAAAAGTGATCTGAGGTGTGTAATTTTATGCTTAGTGGTAGATTTTAGCTTACCTTGATTAAATGTGCTTATATCTTCAAACTTCCTTTTTGCTCACCAATCAGGATTGCTACTGTAAAATAGAAAATTATATAAATATTAAAACGCAATATAGATGTTTACTGTTTTTGAGAGAATTTGAATTGATTTTGTTGCTTGTTTGCCATTGGGGCGGGACAAATTACTCTAGCGGAATCTCCTATCCACATATACTGGAGAAACTACCTTAAAATTGTTCTACACCTATCTATATATTTACCTAAATATCTGTGTACGTTAACCTTGGACATCAATTCCATTTCGAAAAATACAGCATTTCGTAAGTAATACAGGAATTATTTACCCAGTAGCAAAAAACAGTGTATGCGTGAGCACGCAAGCTAAGAACGGCGAAAGCATTTACTACGCGTATCATTTAGACCCTTGTGGTCTGCTGAATAATAAGACTTCGTGTCAATTAGTTCGCACAAGCTAATCGGCGATTTGATTGGAAATATGCATTGGCTTGCTTTTGTTTATCATCTATTGCCTAAGTGTACTAAGAAAATTTTCACTTAATTATAAATCTGTCATTTTATTAGAAGTTACGTTGTGTATAACAAGAAAAATCACAACGACATAATGCACGGCGAGCATTCGCGAAATAATTGTGGTTGGCTGCTTTTTATTGTAATGTTTATAGCAATAATGATAACACAACTAAGCGCGGGAAGCACACGAGCAGCACAGCATACTATAGCTATGCAGGCTATAGCGACATTTTTGAATTAGTACTCTCTTCTAAAGTCTGAAGTTGAACTCAGAATTCCCTTTTTGGAATGTCCCAATTAAAATATAGATATTAATGAGAGAGATTTATTAATTCTAAATCCCGAAAAAATTATCATGTTTTATTTTCAAAACAAATGATAATCAATATTTAACGACGCTCATAAACAATATGCAGTGAGTACGTGTTGAGCCACTCATAATAGACATTAAGTTCTTCGCAGAAATGCGCAGTCGGGTAAAAAGGATGAGGAAGTGCTAAGAAAAGATTTTTACTAAATATATAAAAAAAGGATTTCTAACCTGAAAAGTATAAATAATGTTATATTGTTATAGATATTATAAGACTAATATATTATGGTGAGACTCAGGGCGTTCAGTATACTTTGTTACAATCGGTTTTAAATTTCAAACATGACCTCACTGTACATTTTTCCGATGATTTGCATGCGAATGCAACATGAGTATAAGGTTAGGTAGAATTTCAGTGAGATTATCGTATTGTGCTCACTTCGTTAGTTATATGCACCATTCATGTGTAAATTTGAAAAGGACATTTATATGCTCCAGAGGATCACACAATGGGTACAAATTAGCGCGCAGTTATATTGAGACGGTTATCGCTGGGGTATCTTAGACGCGAGGTACGGTCGCTGTGTTTACGTTATCAATACTTGGGCTACGACAAAAATAGCCAGTACTCCTAATCCATACATATAATTCAATATTGAAAAGAGGACTAAGAATAAGTAATAACTCAAATTTCAGTATTTTTGTCTGTCTGTTTGTCTTTTTGCTTGAAATCGTATCCGACCAAAAGAAGTGGATTCAATTTAAAGGATTGAATTCTAACAAAAGTTATTGCAACTGAAAATCGTATATTTTATTAGTCATATATATTAAAATGCGTGTAAAAGCGTGAGGCGCAGCTTGTACACAATAAATATTAAAATAGCGGAAGTGGGAAAAATATTAGATCGCACTTAGTCGCGAAGATTCTTAATAATCGCACTGCTGACTCGCTAACAAGCAAAGATATTCGTAATAATATACGAGTGCATACGCAAAAAACACTTTTCCCATAGTTGCGTTTCAGATAAATGTGACAAGTCGCTGACTACGTCTCCGGCATGTTATTATTAAGTAAAGCAATTATATCCGTTAGGATTTCTGCGTGTTTTCGCATTATTAAATTAAAACAAGCTGGATGTAGCAAATCTTTAATTATGAATGCACGATGATTTGTATAATTGGATCAACTTTTGTATTATGAATGATTGAAAACATAAATTCAAATTGCTCAATGCGTAAAAATAGCCCAAATACAATGATTCGCAATCAAGCTTATGACGCTCAGCATATTAGCACTTTAGCACATATAAAGAAAATGACACATCTAAACCCTTATTCCTCACCACTGACAATTGCTTGAAACTGTTTTAAAAGTAACTAAATCAGGATTAAGCAAGGAATTAAGCCACTATTTGTTTGGGATAAGGATGTTTTTTCACTTATTAAGAAACTAAGAACAGGGAATATATGTATTTTATAAAATTCAAATATATTTTTTCATATTCATATATATATTCATAACATAGCATCTTGATTAATAAACACCCATTTTCAGGTAATTATGGATGATTTCATCTGAATGTTCATACTATAATGTGGTGCCTGAATAAATGTACATTTTCCACAGATTCATTGAATCTGACATCCAGAAAAGTAATTTGTATGTATTCATCAAGTATTTAAGTTTTTCTATGCTATAATATTCAATGTGGCAATTAAAAAGGCTGATTACACATGAATTTAATTTATATTTTAACTTTCACTTGCAATTAGTTCACACTAATATTTTTGCCATTTTTTTAGGTCAGGTTAAGCATGGTATATTTTTGTATTAACTTGCCAAAATATTTTAGGACTTGTGACAACTACACTCAAAGAAGTGTATATATTTCTACATGTGATACTACGATTGAATGGATGAATAATATAGTATCTTTTACTTTATAATAACTTTTATGACAAAATGGTAGTTAGTATGGCTTAGAGCAAAATTTGCTTAACGGAAAAGATTCAATAACAAGCATTTATTATGCTTGTTATAGAAAGTGAGTTTTGGTTATCTACTTTAAAGTAGCATTAATTGCGTTGGCGAAAATAGTAGTTTTAATTTACACATTTAAGCTTACATAGTTTCTCAGAGGCAAAAGATTCGAAAAAGCAAAGAAATAGAAAATATTGTGGAATATTTTACATTTTTCTGATATTAATGATAACAATCATAAAGTAAGAGCAGTGCGACTGCATCTTCAAATTATTTTTTTTATTTTATATAACTAAGGATCAAAATACAGGATCAAGCTCTCTGATTTAGTGAATGGAAGTAGCAATACAGGTCACAGTTTACTACAGACAACTGGTAGAGTAGGAGTCCTCGAATGGAGATAATGTACGTGCAAAAGGTTGCTGCCCAACCAGGTAGCCGGTCATACCGTTACCTGCTATGTTCTTCACAAAAAGCAGGTAACTAATGGCATTAGGCGGCACAACATTGGTTGGTGTTGTAGGTCAGGAGAAACTTATTTGGAACAGTAAACTATCCAAGGC
>DWLI01003492.1:0-11778 GCA_018249915.1 Cecropterus dorantes dorantes
ATTGAATTACAGGATATTTTTTCTGTGGATCTAAATTGTTCTATAATTTTAGTTTTCTCATTTTTAAATTCTATATTCACGTATTGTTTTCGGTTCGCTAAATATGATTTAAACCACTCATGTGCTAGTCCTCTAATCCCTATATTCCATAATTTCTCTAATAAGATTTTGTGATTTACTTTTTATCAATTGTTTCATAATTGTTTGTCATTCATCATTCATAGTGAAACGCATAACAATATTAATAATACTATCAATAATACAAGTCACAAATGAGTAATTAAACCTACTTTAATTTTATTAAAATCTCTTCTCAATACGAATTCACAATTCTAAACACATCATCGAGAAGCTTATAAAAATTCTGTTCGAGACGGGGGTCTTATTAGTTCTTAAGAATGGTTTTGAATCGTATATATAGGATAGTCTTTGAATAGAAGATTTAATAGAACCCATACTACACCGAGGTGGACTCAACAATAGAAACTCGAGATTAAAATGAAAGCCTTAGTAATAGGAAAAGTAGGTAGATTATGTATTTTACTCATTCTTGCAAGTTGCGATAGTATAACTAATTTCTATGTCTGATAACAATACCTCAGCATTTGTATGAGAAAAAACTAAACCAAGCTTACGCAGATGAATCATATGTATGCTACATTTATTACTTTAACAGCCATCGTGTCTGCTTATTCCTTGTCTGCATACTATTAATATCATACGTGACTAAGGATGTCGATGTTAGAGTTTTGAAATAAAAACATTTATTGTGTATCATATCTGGTTCACAAATGATTCCCCGTTTTGATAACCTTTGACTACGAAAACAGATACGCACACAACTTGTGATAAATTCAAATCTTATATGGAACATAATTATGTGGATAAATTCTTCCTTCCTCCACCTTCTGCTTAACCGCCACTGCATCGAAAAATATGTGAACGTATTTAGGCTTTCCTTAGTGTCGAGAATTTGATTTAAGTTATACCTATTAAATATCTTGCACTCCCAAAACTGATACGATTTTAGATTTATACTGGGGATGATTGGACTTCCAATTGATGATTATATAATTCGGCATAAACGTAAATAATAAACCAATGTTAAAGAGTTACATTTCATGAATTAAATGATTAATAATCAAACCATCTTTGTTGCATACCATTTATCCGCTCTTTTCTAAAGCTGATTCTACAGCATCATTCATATAATATATTCTTAATTCATCCCTTTCTACATAATTATTTTATAAGCTTGTCGCCCTACTCAAATCTGTCACTTTTACCTTCGCTGATGTGGCACACCGTGGCCAAGCATTGATAAGGCTTGGAATATAGATAGTGGGCAGTAGCTCTACTGCCTCCCAGTTTGCTACATCTAATGCAAACTCAATTACGTTACGTTGATGCTATTCATCTAACTTGTACACAATTGTACCTACAAAATCATCATCACGTATTACTGACCCACTTAGACATAAATCTTGCAACAAAGAACTTAAAGGTGTGTGAAGTCTTGGTTAGACTTCACACACCTTTAAGTTTCTCATATTACAATTGTGTACAAGTTAGATTAAAGGTGTGTGAAGTCTAACCAAGTCTTCACACACCTTTAAGTTCTTTGTTGGGAACTCAGGTTTTTTACGATATTTCTCTTCGCCATTAAAGTAAATAGTTTTTAAATGACCAAACTTTCATCTCATCATGTGTGTCAAATTCATTCCACAGCATTACTGTTTCTATACGTGAATACTCTATTCAAATCACGACACAAACATAACTGTCGTACGATTGTTTAACAATGACACACCCCTTTAGCAATCACATTGCATGTATATGACGTGGCTCGGGGATGGAGCTCGGTCTGGTAATGACTGACTCACATCCTTAGTCACGGAGGCATCCACGGGAATAGATGTGTTAATGTTGCGTGATTAATTTCGATTAGTGTATAGTTGCTGTTAATGAATTGACGATACACTATTCGACGTGAAAGGAATGATACATTGTAATACTACTACTGTTTTATGATTATTATCTCTTTTTACAAAAATGCTGTTTATATAGATTAAAAGCATTGGTCAATTCCATTTAGATTATACTTATAGATTTAGGCATTATAACATGTACCCCGTGGTTTCACTCGCGTTTAAAAAACGACAACACAACTTATAAATAGTTATCATTTTTGATAGAGTAAATGGTTTTTAATACAACTAAAGTAATGTTAAATCATAATACAAGGTTTTTTTTATTAGACTGAAGTAGCAAACCAGCATGCAGTCCTCCTGATGATTAGTTACTATTGCCCATGGATTTCATAAGTTCTGTAAACAACTTCATATAGAAGTAGGGTTCTATTTGAAATCGATCACAGATGCGTTGCGACTCCCGAGTACTAATATGGTCGCCTCATATAGAAGTGAGTCGAAAATAATTAGAAAAAAAAAACAAACAAAATTTTGCTGCGATGCTAAGTAAAATATTTCTCTAAAATTCTCCTTCATTAGACTGGTTGGCGACTGAGATTAAAGTCCACTTTGCGAATAAGCATATATCAAAATATTCATTGAATGCAATGCTATTCTTTTTCTGGACTCGAGCGTTAATTTACTTTCGTACAAGTGTGTATAGTACGCACCTACATGTACGGTTGGTGAGGCTTTCGAAGTATTTCTTCAAAATTTTCTGAAGGGCTGAACTTAAGTATTACAGGTATTCTCTGAATCACATCTTGACTCACAAACATGCATAGGCATAGATAGTTTAATAATGGATGATTAATTTCAATGAACGGACATCACAATTATGTACCGACAATTACGTACAAATGAATAATTCATTAAAAATTCTGCTCACGATACCGCAAAATGGTCGTTAAGCATGACCTCTGTGCTGATGACTCAAACGAACTTTTGAAGAGATAAGCTTCGCAGTAGTATTTGATGATTAAAATATGGTAAAGAACCCACATATTCCGTATTGTAAGGTTTCTCAGATAGTAAGGGTATTAAGAGAACTATGCCCTTAGTATGAGTTTATTAAGTTCCTTTCAAACAAAATTGTGTACGATTTCGCTCATAATTACAAGGTACATTGCTAGGTATGGCCGAAAACGAAAACAAAACCTTGGAGTGTACATTGCAATGTATGGGCAAATAATAAACAATGATTGTTTTGTGAAAACAAGATAAACTCGTATTAAGGGCCTAGTGTTTTTATCTAGATATTAACGCTTAATATTTACACTAATAACCTTTAATAATTATTCGGGGTTAGTTAAGGACATCATATGGGAAACTAAATTAAACTAAATGATTACAATAATTTAACTATAATACGAAAAAAATTTAAATATATCACCAAGTAACATTCGTCGTGATTGTGGTTTGTGCGTGAGACGTGGTTAGACGTGGTTAGTGGTATAGTCTAATAATATTATAGTAGCTGTGCCTCGCGGTTTCACCCGCTACCACCAAAGAAAAATACAAACAGCGTGATGCTATATAACCCATAGCTTACCTTGAAAAAATGCACTATTCATAACAAATTTTATACGTGAAAACTTTTAAATGTCATTATATCACTTTTACTGTTATACTATGTACTAGCTTCCAAATACAATAAAAAAAAAAATATGTGTCAATTCGAACCAGAAGTTCCCGCGAACAACCAAACCAAGTCTTCAGAGTTATACATAACATTATATTACAATAGTATATTACATAGTATAAATATAGTCCAACGCGCTGGTCAAGAGTGTATTGGTAGCCTTCATACACCCTTGAGAACCTTCTTTTTTATAAAGAACTCTCAGGCGAGTAGGTTTCCTGGCGGCGTGTATCTCACCACGTATGCAAATAATAATTACTTTTAAATTTTTGCATAACTGAAAAAACAGACGCGCCTGCCTGATATTTGACCTTGGAACCCCTGTTTGCGGGAGCGAGGTTTCAAAAAACTAAATCATTAATTATATTCCATAGATTTTTTTACGTAGGTTTTATGGAAAAAACGGGATATTTTGGACAGAATGTCATGAAACTTAATTTATGCCTGGCTTCATAGTACTAACAACAATGTTTTTATAATTAACTCAGTCTCAACAGTCAACTCATAGTATTAACTGGATTAACCATTGACTTTTTTCCCAGAAATGATCTTTCGTATTGCATGAAAAGTGACCACGCTTTATTCCCAATAGAAATACCAACAATGTTCCCAGAATTATGTGAACAGTAGCTCAACAAATAATAAATAATGAGAATAATGTGCAATGTTTACAAAGTAGAACTTTGTTGAATGTGGTGACCAATTTATGTATTAACTGTATGATGTAATATATTAATTATATCCCGTTTTTCTAAATGGTGGCTTTTTAATGAAAAACATTACATTTGCTCGTTCAAACGAAAGTAAATAAAAATCCTATATACAAAAAAATTAAAAAACAAAGTTGAGTATACTTAGTTATTTAAACTCCCAAGAACAGATATGTTTACAAAACAAAAAAGGCTAACATGCAATTGTATTATTTCGATGGTTTAAAAATACTGCTAAATTAATTAGGCCAAGAAAACGTTTAACCTGGTTAGTTCTTATACTGATTAAAGTGTAAAATTTGCGTTAATGAGGCAACTCTTAGTGGTAGAGCACGAATAAATCCAAAATACATTATATACCCGCGCATTAGAAAGTTTTACTACTGCTAGTACCTTTACTCAAGCTAATGCCAAAGTTTGAAGCACTAAAAAGGAGCTCAGGGAAAGACTGGACAATATTTATCTGGGGGAGAGTAGTTATAAGTTGTATAGCATAGATTTGTAAATTAAACAGCATTGGATCGTGGTCCAACTAAAAATCATTGCTATGAAAACATTTTGTTTATATATTGATGGACAATTCCATGAATAGCTTTGCAATCATGCAATTGCATCGATGATATTTTTACTGCAGCCTTACAGGCGCTGGTACTCATTTTCTAAATGAATGTTATGTTAAATCTATATGCGATACGCGAAAGGTGCCTTATAAAGTTTGGTCAAATTCCTGATTTGTCATCGAACTCCATACCTTATTTTGGTTAAAAGTTCAGTTTAAATGAATTCGTACCGGAACTTTTAACTGTATTGTGTTTCGGGAACTCAAGATCTTTTCCCTGGGATTTTTCAGTAGTGCGTGCTGCAAGTCCGAGAAAAACTGTCGAGAAATTCGAAACTGTATCAACGCTCAAAAACTACTTTGTAACTTCTTGACTTATGTATAGCTTCACTGCCCATGGTATCAGACAACTATAAGGAAACGAACGTTTACATATTTTTTTATTTGTTTAATAGAAAAAGGTGACATTTTGTTTAATAGAAATAGCTGACAGCAACTGTCATGTCACCCGAAGTCACCCGCTTCAAAGTTAGCGAATCATTTACATATGAAATACTCCCACGCTTCGAGGTGGATCACAAGTAGCTTGTAGTTCGCTCCAAGTCCTTAAGCAATAAATGAGTCAGAGATTTTAAAAAGGATATGTTGTGCTGGTCGAGTGACCGAGTTCGTTGCACAGATACAATCATAAAGTTGAATGACTCCCTGACTCATTCTTTTGCAACTGCGCTACGTTCTTGAAAAGGTCAGTCTTTTAAGGTTCCGTAGTTGATGTACTTAAACGCTTATTTTAGTCTAAAACCGTACTACGTAATGTTTTTCTTCATTTCACGATTAGCAATTCTACACTGGAAAGACTTATTTATAAGCTAATAAATTCTAAACCTTTTTACTGAGTATTACTAAGAGGAAGTTGATAATTATAAAAGAGCATTGTGTATCTTTGATTTGTTCCCAATTATAATTGTGATTTTTTTTAATAACAGAGATAAGATAAGATATGTATGTAAGATATATAGATATATAAGATAATAATAAGATATATACTGATAATAAATTATATATTTATTATTCGAAATTGATTAGACTGTTTCAAAATGTCATATATTTTCAAAACTATTATCGGATAAAATAAAGGAGTGATGTGGATGTTGCAATTTTTATTTGTTTCCGGAGAAAGTCAATAGTTATCGGTAATATATTCTTGTAATAGAATCTGTTAAATTATATGTAACGATGCAGGTATATTATGATGAGTAAGTTCCCGCGTTACTCATGAGAGTTTAATTATACTGATTAGTTATTCGTTTCGCAGAATAAAATGCGGAACCATCGCTGAATACAAGACGATTCTGGTTTTATCAAACGTTGTATCAATGGACTCAAGCAATTAATCATTGTTAGGTATTGTATCAACAACATTTAATTTATGATGCGAATATTTGGACAGATTCTGTTTTGTAATAACCAGCACTTAATGTTAAGTGCTTTTAAAAGATGTGGGTAGTTTAAAAACATGAACGAAGGTGATTAAGTTTTGTAGACCTTTGAAATACTTTTACCTATAATTGCATTGCTTTAGTTTTATTTCATAATATCTTTATAAAAGCTAATATATAAAAATGATATGGTGTGTGCCTGTGTGTCTGTTTGTTACTCAATCACGCAAGTACCACGGGTCCGATTACATGAATTTTGCATGAATATAGCTTATCCTGCTCAATTTATAGGCTGGTTTTATTGATGACTATATTTTGCACAATTTAAAGATGGCGCATATTTTTATGTCCCGTAGTAAAGCACGAGTATTTCAGCTAGTTCGGCATCCAGATATCGTAAAATATTTTTAAATATTACACATGCATAGATTCTGTACATGTAGAGATTTATTATACTTTTAATCTGCATACCCTATTTTAAACGAAACTTTACACTCCCCATTTTTTCCACTTAAATGCACATTAAACGTGAAATTTATGACTCTTCAGTCATTTGTTAATTAAGTGAGCCAACATCATCGTCTAAAATGGAATGAATCATTAAAGTTTAAGAAAGTATTTTAATGCTAGAAATCCATTAATATAATAACTTAAATATAATAATAGTAAAAAACTGAATGATACAGCCACTGTAATATGTTTATAACTATAATAGGAATTCTCGTAGGATTTGGTTTCAGAAATGACTGAATTTTTATTTTGCACACAGTCCTTTTTTGTCTTAATGACTCTCATTGAAGTGTTAAAAATAAAACATTTAGTCAGAATCATTAGGTATATATCAGATAAGTAAGATTAACATGTTTGTAAATAATTTTGTTCGCTGTAAATAGATATGTAGTATTATCTTACTTTCTCCACGTAATATGCGCCTTAACTAATCAAAGGTACTTCATAAAGTTTCATCAATGCATGATATCAACACATGACTCACAAACCACTTATCACTTGTTATAAGCAGATACTTGTTCCACTCTCGTAAGTCGGTCAAATAGAAAAGGTCAGTGGTACACTCAGCCAAGATAATATGATCTCTTCGTAAATAGATATTGTCTGATTATTCAAATGTCGAATAGAAATCTCAGGACAGTTAAAATTCAAAAAAGTTCATTTCAAGAAATTAATTTAAAACGTTTCAGGTTTTAGAGTGGTTTCTTTGCTGGAAGTCTTGTCTTATTAATGAATTCTGTTATCTGGTATGTATATGAGTATTCCTGTAATAGTCTATGGGAACTACGTTATCAGAGTTATCAGTATATTTTAAATCAATTAAGTATTATATGCCTTAATTGTAAAGAAAAACCTAGCGAGGAAACGTATATTCGTGAGTATTCTATATACTTATCGACTATTTATTCCATTCGTTTCTTCTCCTCCAAATAGTTTTACTTAGGACTAGAAGACAGACGAGGAATGATAATTATAATTTGTACACAAAAATAGTCGAAAAGTATTTATTTCTAACACAAGCAATTTGTTAAATTTTCTGGATGTTTAATTCAACTTTTACCATAGCCGAGAGTCTAGCCTATAACTATTCCTGAGTCGGCTTAAAAATTTTATGCTCTATTTGTCCTTTTCCTGGCACTACGCCAACTCCGCTCAGCATAATAATTTTTAGGGTTTTATTATCAACGAGATTGAGCGTAACTACCAACTATGCCGCTTTATTGCGAGTGGCAGATTAATTGAAATAAACCCCGATACATTCTGAAATATATAAGGTATAGGTTATTTCTATATTAATACAATATAACTTGCTGTAGAGGTTCAAAATTCAAGTCCCATGAACATGAAACTAATATTTGAAGAGGCGCCCCATGAGAGTATAAAGGATTGGCGTTACAATTTTAGTAATCGAAACAGTTACGCTGGGTCGTTACGTTACAATATTGATATTTCAATATCATCAATTATTAAATATGTCTTTAGTATCCTTCACCCTTTTTATATCATAAATAAATAAATCACCTATTTTTAGTGACGAAGGCGTTATGAAATTAAGGTGCTTGATAATATTAATGTAATTAAACGTCTACCTAGCTGTACCTAACGTACTAAATTGGGGCCTAAGCCTTTCTCATTCAAAGAAAACACCAAGATGATGCCCATATGAGCACATCATATGAGTTCTAACAAACTATTATTACATAATAATAATAATGAGATTTTGTTATATTTAACTTAAACTACCTACTTTTAACAAAATATTGTGACAAAAAGCAAAATAAAATTATTGAGTGAAAGTAGGTATAAGCCACCACCAAAGGCTTCCATTTTGCTCTACCTGTCGATAATATACAGAAAATTGCAAGCACAAACTGGATAGACAAAGGAAAGACGAACTAAAAAGTAGCCATTAAATAGATTCCTTTGACAACCTTTCACATGACCTAAAATGAAAGAAAAAGCTTCATATATTTTATATACACTTATCTCTGTGTCCATTTGACCCACCATTTACCGCTGTCTACTTTGAAAGTCATTCAAATCGAGGCTTCAGTTCAATTGCTGACCTCACGTTGGTTTTTTCGCAATCGATAAATTGCGTATTCATATTGCAGGTGGAATTTTTGCCAACGGTTTATTGATTACTTTTGTGCCAAAATACAAACAAAAATAAATAACTTTTTGTTTTAATTTATGTAATGAAAGTATTAAAAGCATTTATTAAATCTGATGTTAACGCTCAAGTTAAATATAATCACCGCAGCTGACTTTGCTTAATGGTGAGTAAATGACAACTTCACAGAAAGACGTTTGTGCCCGTTTTCAAAATTGTTTTTTATCGTCCAGTACACAACAGCCGTGTACAGAAATACTGTTCTATACAACGATCTGAATATCTAAAGATATGTGTACCTTTGGTGCAGATATCTCGTGGAATGAACTCGGGCGTGGAGCTGGCCCGGCGGCGACGCAGTCTACGGGAACGCTGTAGTCCGCACAGAGAGCGGCCTGAAAACAAAAAATAGAATTTTAAATAAGATAGTACTCAGAAAATGTATACTCACATATTACATGGGTAACACTTAGACTGGTTGGCTTCGTTTATCCTATCAAAATCCTATCCTAAAGAACCTGTAAATTTTGCTTCGAAAAAAAAGTATATAAAGCAGACATGTAACAAGCAATGAAGCAAATGGGCAGTGATGGAATAATATCCGTAATGTAAGGTAAAGTTTGGCATGTATGGTAGGAAGATAATCTGAAAATAAATCAGACTAACGAGGTTTGAATCTGGATGCACATCTGCTTCGGAGACTAACTGATTAGATCTCTCACGTAATCCTTTTGTTCCAATGCTAATAAGTATTTGAAATATGCAGGACGATATGATGATGTTATTTTCATATGATGTAAATTTGTAAAATAATTTAAAACAATTTAAACAGAATTCATATTACAACTGTTTTATCATCGGATATCGCTGACCAAACTGACCGATCCATTATAACTCAATCGACCCTTAATCATTGTACACAATTCATTCATCCGTTCACTCGATAGAACTATTCAACCCTCAACTGAGAACTGAGGCGAATACTTGTAAATTAATTTCGTCACTGAACAATAGTCCTTGCATCTCCCCGTTCCATATTACGTAGCCGATTCAATTGGAAGAGTAATGCAAACAAATCGGGCATACTGTGTTTCAGGCAAAACCAATAAAAGCGTAGAGTACCATCAACGAAATCCAACCCCATTTGCAAGGAGTGAAAATTAATTGGGCGCAATTATCTTTTTGTTTTGCCCCCGAAATGAAACCGTCTCTGCCCATTAATTATAACCTTAGGAAACACCAAGTTAAGCAGTTCAAATATTTCTACAAAATATATTCGTAAAGCTCTGGGCGCTGAAAGTTGTAAAATTCAAGTAATTTAAAGCCCTCATAAAGTTTGCTTGGAAATAGTTTGCAACAAGTTGAATAAATTTACAATTTCAGGTGCATTTTCATCTTAAAGGTTTAACGTCATTCAATGGTAGACTTGTGGCAAAGACATACGAGAATAAGTAAAGCTGATTGTAGAACAATCGGATTAAATGTTCACTGTAGCGTACTTGTATGTATTTAAAGACTACGCGAAGTTGCGTCTTATATACTCTGCTTTATTTCTGTAAGAGCAGTACTTAATTATTTAAAGTCTTTTAGCTAGTTTAGTTAGCTTGGTCTGATATTTGCCATGGGGAATTCGGGCTAAAATATTATAAACACTTGTATTTAAAAAACAACGTGGTATATAATTTAAAAGTAATCTATTAACTGTTCAGAATTACAACATTAAGAAATAGGTTTTTTATTTGCTATATTATGAATAAAACTTGTTTACCATACGTTAGGATGGTAAACAAGTTTTATGTAACAAGGATGGTAAACAAGGTTACATATTTTAATTAGGATGACAATACTAACACTTGTCAATTTTAAAACATTAAACATTAGGTTATTTTAAGATATACATATGATTCTGTTGTCGTATATACAGAGTAATGGGTGTTCATAAGGGTATTAAAAGCCGCATAGTTCGTATATTGAGTTATGCAGACGGTGGCTGATGGCGACGCTCATATGAGCCGTCTGGCATTGCCCTTAGCCGCCTTCGATAGGATACTTAATGACCGATGTTAGCCGCCAATTTGCGAGTACTCGCTTTATTGTTTTATAAATCCTTTGTCATAAGTATTATAGAATATAAGAATAGACGTCTAAGTATAATAGTGGAAACTGAATAGTGATTGTAGGTACTCGACTATCATGCACACATGAATTAAAAACAAACTAATTTTTTACACGTTTTCCTTCTGTTCACGTTAGACGTAGGTGTATTCAATATAGGTACACAACTCATCGGCCAGACTCAAACAAAAAAAAACAACAAATAGCGTTTATTACAGGAACAATATATATTTAAACGTTTTCTTAAAATTTTAATGGATAAAATTAAAAGCTACGTTGAGTTCAAAGACGTGAGCCTCGTCCCTTCTGTTCCAGAGGTCGCTTCGATCAGATTATCATAAGTCACAGATCAACGGAGCGGATAGATAAAATTATCAGCGACAAAGGTCCCCCTTAATTGTTTTATCTGTGCCCACAGTTCGTTGCGTGGCTGAAAGCCAACTTCTAATTTCAAACTTCCGAAGTTATTGAATGCAGTTTTTGATGTAAGCTTTTTTTAAATGAATGTGTGTTTGATTTGATTCCAATGTAACAATAGGCCATATAATGTATGTTATATATATAATGGATGGATAGCTACTGAGCGACTATTAGGTTCGGAAAAATATCCATATCATTTGACTTTAACTGCAATTACAACAAGTAACAAAGCAATAAATTATATTTGTAATATTTAGCTTCGAAGTAATTTAACTCTCCACAAGTATCAAAAAACAACCC
>DWLI01003493.1:0-11778 GCA_018249915.1 Cecropterus dorantes dorantes
ATTTCAAAAATTCTTTTACCATTAGAATCCTACATTATCCCTAATGAATATAGGCTATATTTAATACGAGAAAAAATAGGAATCTGCGTAAAAATTTCGAAACAGTATCCCAATGTGTGAAAAAAATTCCTAAACTGTCCTTATATCGCGTACGCTGTGAAAATTATTGAGCAAAGTGATGTACTACAGTTTTATAAAGGGCATCAATATCTATAAAAATCGTCACGGGTTACGGTAGACTCGATTGATACCTTACGTAATTAATGTATACTAATATTATAAAGCAATAGAGTTTGTTTGTAGCAGTAGCGGGTGAAACCGCGAGGCACAGCTACTTAATAAGTGCTAAATACAGTTTGACTAGGCATATCATCCTTCCAATACAATCCGAAATTTACTAATAATATTGATCGCTGAATTTATATCCTAAGTGCCAGAAATAGCAAAAAAACTGATTTGACAAGACCCAATTACTAAGATTGCGATTAATCACTAAGTATCAAGTTACGTATAGCGAACCATTCATGGGATCCCAATTCCTACAATCTCTCAGCTGCTTTGTAACGCCGCTTCCGCTGCTAACAATAGTTGCATGCAAACTTTGTGAAATGGGCAAAAATAATCCTCTATCCGAGCCCAATACATCACGTGGCCTGTCAGTTGAGACCGCACGAACAAAAATATACCATTGTGAGGGCGAGCTTTGTCGGAAACTTTGGCAAAAACTTGCGCAATTTTTGACAGTACACGCACTGACGCCGACGGATAAAAACTGCGTTAAACCGACCTAATCCTGCTATTAAACGACGCGTTCGTAAAACTTTATTCTGCACGATGACAGCCGTTGGACGTTTTGTTATGTACTTTTATTGTTTGGTGTAAATTAAAAACCGATTTCTCTGAAGTTTAATATTATGTAGACTGTACGACAAATACATTACTTAAAAGAGTAAAGTGATTTTAGCAAAGAATAATAACATACGATTGGCTACTTATTCATGTTATAAAGTCATTATTATTGTAGAAACATATTATTTACAAATCTTACATATAAATATTTTATTTTGTCATAACTTGTGACATGAATGTAACAAATCGTAAGTTCAACGTCGCAACTTGTTTTTTAATTAACGCTCAGGGACATTTGTATCGAAACCAACATCCCACTAACTATGATCACCTTGTAATTAACTTCTTTGAAGGATTAATGATTGTCGCAATTAAAAACTTGCTCTACCGTCGACAAATAAGCAACCGGGCGGTTTCTTAAATTGGATCGTAGTAACATCTTGGCATCACAACTCACAATTAATCAATTCCGTAACTGGAACAGCGTTCATATTTTACAAGACCCCAACAATCAATCGCTCTTTGTGTGGGTCTAATATACGTCGACACTTGCCGCTCCGGCCCGTAAATATGGTAGCCTTCGTCAAAACAAACATAATTCAGAAAGCGTGTTTTCATTTATTTTTACAATAACACTCACTCAAGAAACCGCTGCGTGTGATCTCAACGCACGCGTAGGTTTCGGGAGTTCCATAAACTTTTTGGCTTCAGTAAAAGCGGTATTATGTATGTATTAACAAACGTTATTTAACTTAGTGTGATGGCAAACATTGCACGTCCGTCTAAACCGTAGTTTCATTTCCCCGGAATTTCTAAATATAAACAGTGCGTACTCCATATGGTATATATTCAAGAAATAATATTAACCAGCGCTGCATACAATCTACAATGTTAATAAACTATGTTGACGTAGCTAGCGGTGTGTGAAAAATAAACATCATGAAGCCCAGCGCTTAGTGCATTTGCTAAAGTTATCTCTAAACCACTCCTCGAAAGTAAAAAGTCAACAATCGTATTATGTCTTGAGTGACGCCACATAACTAACGAAGTTAATGTTGTCACAAAAAGTTTTTTCGACAAACTCTAGACAAATAAAAAGGCAGAGAGTTTATTGAATTATTTATGACTCTTTTAAGATCTTTGCGTGCGGGGTTATAAATAATAAAGGAAACGGCATTTGTATCAAATGTAAGTTTGATACTTCAGTTAATACGAAGTAGGTGTAGTTTCTCTGTAAAGTGCGCCAGTGAGTAAATTAGAAGCATAGACCTTACTTACCTGCTTCAATTAGAGCTTTAGGTTGTATGAAAGTTGGCATTTAATATATATGAGCAAACTACCAACAGGTGGACTCCCTCGCTCGCCAATTCATTACTTCACTTCACAAGTAAAATTTCAGAGTTTGGTTAATTTTCCACACATTGAGGGCTAAAATTTGTTCTACTTTGCAAGCGTGCTTAATTGAGGTTTTCGAGTACCTACCTCCATTCAACGTACATTCATAATTTACAGTACATTGAAGTAGCAATTTGGTTTAAAAGAGTTCATTGTTTACTGAGTGTTTTGTGACGGCGTCCCATCATCGCTCAAGTGGCAATAAATTATACTTAACCTTGGCCACGTTTGTTTTGGTTAACCGTTTGTTACTAACGCATATGGCATGCATCGTGAGAACTATCCAACATTATCCTAGCTTTACGAACCCACAAACTTAGACCAAGTAATGATTTGAAAATATACAATTTTTATATTGTTTTAAATATGTAAAATCATGAGCTAGGTAAATCTGATATATTCATTATTCGTAATTATATAACAAATTACAGTGGCAGGACAGTGGTTTGAAATTCCCTTTATTTGATCTTTTGCAATGGTTTCATGATGATAACAAATAAAATATTCCCAAAAATCAAAATCTTACTTCCAACAGCAGAGGTTAATACTGAACTAAAAAACATCGTATTCACTTCGTGTTGACTTACAGATATATAATTTGTAGTACCTAGTAGAATATTAATGCGAACAGTACAAATATTCCTACAATTGAGTACCAACTACTCAGACAAACGGTATGCATTCATATAATACCGAAAAACAATTTCAATAACTCGTTACATAATGCTGTTGTCGGAATTTCAATCATCATTCATCTCGAAAATTTCAATATTGCTGCCCATTTCGAACTCAATCGGTCCAAATAAGACTAATGAAGTTCCATTCCACAATTCCACACGTTATCCACATCAACGGGATAACCGCATTATGACGGATTAAGCAAAATGGTAATGAAAATAGTTTTTCGTTTAATAGAATGTGTACATACGTGCGCCGTTTTAACCCGACTGCGTCAGTAGGGTAATTTTGTTGGAGTCTATGTATGTATGTTTGATTATATGAACGTATATATGCATGTATGCATGTATGTACAAATGTATGCAGGGATGTATATATGACTGTTTATTTGGCACACCATACAACCGAAGCCTCTTGATAGATGGTAACACATTACCTACGTATCATTGAAATCGTTCAGTTATCAGGCTATATGCCGTTTGGAAATAATAAAAGCGGAAATTAACATGTATTGAATTGTAAGGTTTAGTATGCATATTCAATAAAGTTCAAATTTACTTTGGTTTAATTTACTTATATCAGCCTTAGATGTGATATACTACCCAGAATAATGGAGCCATATTACTATATTTGCATAGCTATTCAATCGAATCCGTGTAGGTATAAAATATGTATGCATTTAATAAGCTGTCATAAGGACGAGAGTCCTTGAAGGAGACTTCATAGTTGCACTCTCGTCTCGTCGTCAGTTTTTTCGTCTTATAATAACAGTGTTATATGTTTTGGTTTGGCGGTTATCCGGAGGTAAGAAGTTTCAGAAGAGAAGCGAAAAATAATCTTGAACGCTATTTTTGCACTTTTGAGTAAAATTGTAGCATCATTTTACATGCCAATGGGCTTATAATTAGCCATTATATGCCAATTAGCTTTTCCTTCTTGAAAGTAGACAAGTTTCAAACGTATCCTTAGACTAATTCTCTTAAAGTTTAATAAAAACGATCAAGATTATCCATGAGATGTTTCAACATCGTAAAACTTATTTTTGATGTTAACATTTTCCTCAGCAATATTGTCAAGTGATAAAACTGAAACACATCCGTTATCGTAAGGTTCGGAGCGAATTTATTGGTTAGGCCGTAATCTACGTCAGTGTTTCTCAAAGTGCTGTAAGTCGCGAGACTGAAAAAAGAAAAATATACCAATAAATATATCAATCTGTAAAAAAGAGAAACATTGTTGAAATCAAAATCATATTTAAACTAAAAAATAATAATCGCTAACAGCTTTGGCTACGTGTTATAAATAAAATATATTTATTTCAGGTACTTAGTTACGTATTTGAATCCAACATGAATTATGAATACGAACAAAAATTATGAATACAAACGTAAAATGTATATCAAGTCACACCATAAAAGGGGCACGAATAAAAAAGGGTTGAAAACCACTGATCTACATAATATATTTATAACATGTGTCGCGTATCTTATCGCCGGCTACTGCAGCATCTTATTATGAAGATATTTTTATCGTCGTCAACAAAAATAGTGATTGGAGAGCTTTACAATGTTTAACTAAAAGCAAAACGTTGCTCAACTGGTTATTGGCGTTCTGTTATCACTTGCGTTGGGATAATCTTATCTTTCCAACCATTTATCCTTTCCAGTTTAAAAATAGAACAACCTGTATATATATTAAAATGCCTGTATTTTACCACCATCCTTGAAGCAGTCTAGTTAATAAGCAACTCAAAAGCTTGAATAAAATTATTTTTAATAGTATAACATTGAGTCATCTTACTAATATTATATTTTTTATTGTCTTACTAAATTACTTAATTTAATTTCTAACAAAAAACACGCTTTTTACACTCATAGCCCTGCACTAGGAGTTTCTCCCATGTCGCGGGTGCTACGGACACACAAAGACGAATACACAAAACACCAAACCTAGAACAGAAATCTAATTCATCATTCAGACTGCGCGTCAGACCGGTATGATGACTGCTAAACCACGCAGGTCGTCAAAGACGAAAGTTTGTAAAGATGGATAGATGCAAAGAAAGGATATATTTTACCTTTTACGCAAAACTACCTATCAAATTTGAATAAAAATTGAGATGCAGCAAGATTAAGATCTGGATTAAAACACAGAATACTCTTTACTGTATAAAATAGGAACCAAAGTTGCGGGGACGCGGGAAAAATGTATTCCAAAATAAGATAAACAGCAATAAGCATAATTACATTTCATGAAGTAGTGAGGAAGGACGTTACTCCTTATTAGTATAGCGTATGTATGTAAAATATTCATGCGATAATATTACAAACTTTATTTAAAGTCAACTAAAATAATAAATTAATATAACTAACTATGAAACTGTAAAACTTTTCTTCCGTCAAATTGGAAATGTTTCAAATACCCGAGTGAAACCTTTCTATGGTCCGAACTATTTGATATATTTCAAATTCTCGCATAATGAACATAGTTACATAGTTCCTAGACTAGTCTACAAATATAATATTTGTTCCATATTCCAACGCCCACACATTGTGGCTCACCCACTCTAACTGGCGGATGTTTTTATCAACTGCAATTTAACCAAACTTATTTGAACTACAAAATGAACGTCACGTCAGTAGAGATAAGTAGAAAAAAATCAAATCATAAACATGAAGAAAGGGATTAATAACCCTTTTCGGATGCAAATAACTGCATTATATTTTAAATCTTAAATATAGACAGTAAGGTTCAAAATAAATGCGCGTTTCTAAAATGGATTTCATTGATTTGTTATTTTCGAGGACCTACTTGATGCATTGTATTCGTTTTCAATTAAGCATATTGATTCTTGTTACAATTTTGGAGGAAGTGTCAATTACAATAAGTGTCGCTGTCAGTCATAATATTTACATTTTATTTCGGAATTTGATAAAATGTTGAAGTGTATTTCGACCGTACAACTTTTGCTACGGATATTGTAATCTTAAAACAAAACATACAATACTTTTATGTTATGGTGCATAAATAATTAAATTACTTAAATAAATAGTCTACCAATTCAACTTTGACCATCGCTTTGGATTGGCTTTTGGCTGGATTGGAATGGATTCGGAATGGATTTTGACTTTATCACACTCTGAAAGATAGTTTCCAGTAATAGTTATAGGCAGTAATAAGTTAGCGACGACATAAATAAATATGTCATAAAGTAGTGTCATTTATACAACAAGTTAAATAAACGTGAAATAAAGTGACATTTACTCCAGTTTGGACGTGAATGAATAATTCCATTCCGAGAGCATTTAAATCTGTGGGAACTCTAAAAGCAAAATATACATAACGTAACAAGTACTCAAGTGAACACTGGTAACACGTAAATTAAATAAATATATCAAAACCCGACACATGTGAAGCATTTTCATGTGAACAGCCTATGTTTGGATTTTATTAAATTTGATTTAAATTTTCAAACATGGCCATCCTTATTACCACGGCCTAAGTTTTGAATTCGAGCGTCGAGTCTCGAGAAATACAAGTGGAGGTAATTCTGGGAGCTTTACTGAGACAAGTTTAAGAGTTTCAAATCTCACTTTGACAAATGTTTACAGTTTCTTTAATACAAATAAATACGTTAGAGTTGTTTACATTTGTGCAAGAGTTCGGGAAGTGTCGCCCGCTACTCAATCAACTGGGTTCGTTTGGGTATTTTTATTATGAAATCGTTGTAAAGATGTAGGTATACGTCTGTCAACCCACACTTAGGTAGTTTTATGTGATTGAAGTACTAAACAAGCATGCAACCCACCTGCTGCTCGTGGTCATCGGTAAGCAGCTTCATACAGACCAAGGGCTTTATCTGAAGTCAATAACAGGTGCGTTGCCACGCCCGAGGACTAATATTGCAAAAACCACTTCACGCTAGAATTTGGTGTGGCGGTGGTACCTACTCGGTCGGAAAATTCCTGTTCTATCACCTTGCTAGTTTAATGAATTATGGCCGAAAACTCGCCTCACCTGGGTGTCTTATAATTATTGTACCATTTCAATTAACGAGACAATGAAATATTTCGTCTTCAAACTTATTACGTCTTACACTTACGTTATATATATTTTTATAGTTATATTTTAGATTATTCTTCTCATTTGTTGTTTCTTTATCATACTAATATTATAACGGCGAGGATGTTGGTACGTGTGTTTCTTACTATTTCACGTAAAAACAGTTTATGGTGGTACAGTGGCAGAACCAGTGTAGTTCGACCGGGGAAGTACCTCCGCCACACCTATTTCTAGCGTGAAACATTTCTTGCGTTTTGTTGGAAGGGTGTGGTTGCCGGCACACTTTTACATGAGGCGATCATCTCATTCCTCGGGAGTAGCAACGCATCTGTGTTTGACTTCATATAGAACTGATGTTCTATATGAAGTAACTTACAGATGTCTATGGGCGGCAGTGACCACTTACCATCTGGTGGACTGTATGCTCGTTTGCTACTTCAATATTATAAAAAAAAAAAAAAAACTTCAATCTAATAAAAAAAATACGTCATAAGAGTAACAAAACATACGGATTATTACCTAAATGTAGTTAAAAGCAAGCATGGAAAGTAATGTTTTGGCCAGGCCATTACGTGGACTGCATGTTTGTTACTTCAAAAAAACATATATAAGTACAATGCATTTTACCTTTATCATAACATGCATACGTGATATTGTGATAAAGGTATTATAGACACGACACCGGTCAGACACGCAGTAGGATCCGGGTTCGGTATAATAACGATCTATCGTTATACGAGTATGTTCATGTTCGGCCAGAAAGATATCTGAAATGACTCTGAAAATTTTGTATTATTTTGTACTTAGATTTCTTTTCTGGGTTTGGGTGTGTGTAACTTCGTCCATGGCACCCATGATAAAGAGAAAATTCTATTGCCGGCCCGTGGAAACTTTTGTGATGGAGCGAGATTCGCTTATGGTGCCCCCTTGTTGTCCCAATTGTACGTACACGTGTAAGTATGAAATTATAAAAAAATCTCGACATCACTCTAAGTTTATGTCTAGTTTGCCGATTAAACACGGGTTGAAACCAAATATTAGGCGCCCAATGGCATAGCGTGGTTTCGTGACTTTGGGTCCCGAACTGGAATAAGTCGGCGAAAAAAAGGGAAAACTAAAGCAATTTGATAATCAAAAAGATTCCAAATCTGAATCTTCTTTCTCTAAATCAGCCACCCACGGGAGCCAGTTGAGTTTTAAAGATTTTTTTACGGGAAACATTGATTATTTAAAAAAGATTTTGCTGCCCCCTACGATGTGCTGGTGGTGTCCTCTGGAACATGACGCCTGGAGCGGGCGCTCAGTTCGCCCTATAGTAGGATCGGTCATGTATAAAATTATGAGAAAGTATTAACGTTAATTGGTAGCTGGGTCTACCCAAGTCGAGCTATACGAAGAGTTCTACTACATATGGTAGATTATCATCCCTCACCCCTATCAAGTGCAATAATTTAATTAAATACAAAATACCAAAATGGAAATGTACGAAAAAATTACAATATTTTTTTAGCAAACAACCATCCATCTTATAGTAAGTGATTTGTAAGCAGCTTCATATTCAACAGGGGTTCTTTCTCAAGTCGATCACATATGCATTGCTACAAATTAAGGCGGTCGCCTCATCTATAAATGAGCCGTATAATTTAAGACTAATATTAAAAGAATACACATACTTGAAATCCCTAAGTGACCGAAGTATGAATACTTTATTAAAGATTGAAACCATGGGACCGTGGGGTTTAAATACTAAATTATTTTTAAGCATCTGTCCAAACGTTTGATAGAGTGAACGAATGAGAATGCTGGCCAACCAATTAAGCTTGGCTATTCAACGAGATAATGTTGCCAGCATTCGGAGTATTCATCCTTTCCTTATACCTTAAGTTGTGAACGTTTATATTTTTTTAATATTAATTTCCCTGTTTTATTATTAAAAAAGAAAAAAATATGATATATTTTTTTACTTTTCTCTTTTTCTTTTCAAATAAATATTCACCATACTTCTACCACTTAAGTTATTCTTTAAGAGTGATAAATAGGTCCTGAAGGGACTTTACTTTCTGGGTGATAAGAGGATGATAATTAATTATAGGACATTAAATTATCGCTATGATTTATATACGAGTATGTACGTACGCAACGACTTAGCACATTGATGATTGATAACAAATAATGATTAAAAAATAAGTAATGATTAAGCTAAGTTAACAATAATGAAACAACAAGAAGAATAAAAATATGTTTTTAAATAAAACGTAACATGATAAGTACTAACTAATTCAGGTATACAAAACAGGTCCTAGACCAAAGCATACATATTTATAAACGGTGTAATCTCTGAAATATGTCGAAAATTCCTAAAATAAAAAAAATATGTGCTGTTACATATTTTCTAACTCTGCCGACGACTGTAAGCTTTTAAGTGGCGTTAACATTAAAAGTTAAAAAAAATAGGAAATGGTAAGTCTTTGTGCTTCTTAGGACACACATGTGATTAAAACAGTTTTTTAAAATACTCGTAGTAATGTGAACTTAGTAGAGTTTACGTAACATACAAATTATTATTTTGCAAAGACCACCTTCAAACCCATTGCTCATTTATACGAGTATACGTACATATTTACCGAATTCATATCTGATAACCTCCACCTAAAGTAAATCAATACATGTATCCCTTCCTTATCATTTATCGAAGACAGGTGAAACCCCGCGTTTCTCGAAATTAATTAAAATCAATGACAAGGTTACCTAATCATTCAAGATGTCTAGGCCAGACATCTGGACTTCCCCGATTTTGATTAATATCATTAACGATATTAACATTAATGTTATATCATAAAGACGATGGTTTGTGATGATGGTTGAATGTTTGTCACTCAATCGCCAGAACAGCTGAAAGGAGTGGATGAAACTTGGCACACAGATAGTTTATAGGTAGCACCTATATTGTTTATCAGACTGAAGTAGCCAACGAGCATGCAGTCCACCTGATGATAAGTGGTAACTGCCGCCCATGGACATCTATAAGCTACTTCATACAGAATAGGCGTTCTATCTTAGGTCGATCATAGATGCTGACGATGACTTATATAGTCGCCTTATATGAAAGTAAACCACACCCTTCTACCGAAATGCAAGAGCTGTTTCACGCCAGAAATAGGAATAGCGTTGGTACCTCCTCGACAGAACTACACTGGTTCTACCATTGGTTCTGTTTGTAAATTGTAGTATTTTACAGGAACTGTGTGTTCAAATAGGAGCAAAATTAAGTGTAGCGGACTGAAGCTAGGTAAATCAAGTATTACATAAGTACCAAAGGGAAAGAGGTGATGAAAGTCTTTGCTTAGCTCATTTTTGATAACATGGGATCGGCAGTCTCGTTTGTGCCTTATAAACATGCTTTGTAAAAAAAAACACGCTTTCTACACTCATAGCCCCGCACTTTTCTCCTGTGTCGCAGGTGCCATGGACACGCAAAGACGAGTACACAAACACCTAGACCCTGAACAGAATTCTAAATTCATCATTTAGATGTCTGTCTGGCCAGGAATCGAACTTGGAACCTACTGCGCGTCAGACCGGTATGGTGACCGCTCCACCACGCGGGTCGTCATCATGTAATAAACCTTTGAAACTTTAAACCTATCCGCAGCGACTACTTGACGTCTGTTTATCTGTATATTTGTTCACTACTTTAATTAATTGAACAAATAAAATTATTATGAAAACAAAAAACCCGGCTACTAAAACTGAAAACTGTAATCGCCTAGTCTTTTATGATAATGCTAGCTGACCCGGCGAACTTCGTATCGCCTTCAAATTAAATAATGTGTCAAAGTTCGATAGCTAAGAAATATTATAGTACCTACATTATTTTTATTTATCTCATAGCGTGTAGCCGTTTGCAATAAAAGCGTAAAAAATGTGTTTATTTATGACGTCACATAAAAACCTCTAAAATTATCAGTGTTTCTTTACTATATTATGCATGTTTTATATATAAACCTACCCCTTGAGACACTCTATCTATTAAAAGAAACCGCATTGAAATGCGTTGCGTATTTTGAAAGATATAAGCATATATAGGGACAGACAGACAGCAGGAAGCGACTTTGTTTTATACTATATAGTGATACTTTAATTGAATGCTTTTACGCTCCTTTTTTACTTTTAGGCGCCGTATTTAAATATTATATAGCCTATATTAGTCTGTAAACTGAGACGATACAATAATATAGTAATCATTCCGTGAAACCCTTTGGGTTGTAGCTCGTGCCACAAAAATGGACATATATACATACACACGCTCGAAAAACATGATCCTCCATCTGACGCAGTCGGGTAAAAATAATCATAAAATGTTCAGCAAACAGAACTAAATTAAAACGTTGTCATATACCGCCTCGCTTACTTTACTAACTTGTACGTCACTTCATAGCATTTTACATAATATTTGCAGTCATGTATTTATGCACTGAGCGAGAACTTCGAAACTTCATAAGTCTAGCTTCCACCTGTAAATGGGACGTCGCTTGAAGTTTTACTCATGTAAGTTTCTGCTTAAACATAGAGGAAGTAGAGACATAGACTGCTAATACATTGAAATTATATTTTTATATAAAAAAAATCAAGAAACTCTTTATTCCTTTTAATACTAGTGGCAATGGCGCCTGTACTAGGTTGTGGACCTGTGTTACTAGGGACCCCGCTTTTCCGTACACACACACACACACACGCACGCACGCACACACACACACACACACACACACACATAGACACACACATTAATAATAA